>VDFB02047683.1:42128-156298 GCA_007258455.2 Sequoia sempervirens | reverse complement strand
GATAAAGCAATGATTATACCTTGTCTAAGTTGATCTTCTTGATTGGCCCTTTGGTGTAGCTTGAATGTGTGCTTCTTGATGGAAAATGGACTAAAATGCACTGGTACATTTTGACCCATTTTTTGACAACTCCATTGTCGTAAATTTTGATGAGCCAATACCACGAACGTCGCTGAAATTTCAAATGACGGTCGTCGAAAATGTAATAAAATGTAAACTGATGCTATGCAAAGTGATACAAATTTGATGTAGAATGCCATGAAAGATGTGGGTATTTGGGTTGATGAATGCAAAATGGAAGCTTAGTGAGTGCAATAATGGAGATTGAATGCAAATGCAAGTACTTGAGTTCTAGAGCTTGAATTCTTGAATTGTAAATGTGTGAATGAATGAATGTGAGACAAAATCTTCCATTTTAAGGAAAGAGTCTCTAGAGTAATCAACGGTCGAGATTTTTACAACATGGGAAAGATGAAGGATTGTGGTGAGTTGAGGACTCACAAGCCCTCACATCTTGCCATGTGGAAGAGGATGTGTCACAAGGATAGGTGAGTTGGAAAGAGGACATGTGAGGTGGAGGTACTTGCAAGTACCTTGGAATTAGGGGAAGATTTCCTCAAAAAGGAAGTTTTTGTCCCTATATGAGGGTGATGGTGACAAGTGAGGAATTTTAGAAAGTCCTCTCTTATCATCATGGAGATGAGAGAAGATGTTGGAGGAATAAATGTGAATTTTAAATTCACATGATTAGAAGTACCTTGTGGATAAGACATGATCCTTATAAAGGAAGGCCTTGTCCCATGTGACTGATGTGATAAATGAAATAATTTGGAATTTCCCAACAACTTGCATGGGGAAGAGAAATGCATTGAATGAATAAATGTGAATTTTAAATTCACATGGGGAAGAGGTCAAGGCTCAAAAAGGAAAGCACTAATGAAAGGTTGACTTGGAGGACATACCAAAGATGGCGTGTGATTAGATTAATGTTGTGCAAACAAATGATTAAAAAATTAATGAAGGATTAGAGGCAAGTGGGAGAATATGGAGGATGTGACATTAATCGTGATTAAAGGTGTGCACATCCTAATCATGGATTAATTAAACTAATCCAAATTAGAAGAAGGTTATGGAGGATGTGACAAAGAGAGAGAAAAAGGGAGAATTTAAAATTGATTTAAATTCAAAAAGGCTAGATGATTAAATTAAATAAATTGATATATTTATTTAATTTAGAGAGGAAATGGTGAAAGGTAAAGTATTTAATTATTAAATTAAATACTTTAGAAACCTTAGGCAAAGGGGGAATATAAATCATTAATTAATACCGATGAAATATGAAATAGAAGAATTAAGAGAACAAATTTGACCATGTAGGAGTGGTCAAATTTGGATGTCTACATTTTTCCCCTCTTCGAAATATTGTTAGAATAGGGTATGTACAGGATCATCATGGAAAAAACAAGCCCTTAAGTGGCAATAAAATTCAGAAAAATCAGAGTTAGGCAACTTGATCTAAAAATTTGAATAAGTTATCTATATTATTTCAAAAATATGTAAGAATAGAATCTACAACAAATTGAATGTAGTTTCTAAACCTTTCAATTGCAGGTGCTTTTAAATTGCTTAGGAAAATTTTGAAATTTCTAAATAAAGAGTAATTTTAAATTTCGAAAAAATTAGATGTAGGTGTCATTCACTCAAATTCTAACCAATAAATGATAAGATTTTTTTATAAGATTTTGAGGTGAATCATAAATTACGTGATGCATATTTTTTTTTGTAATAACTTTTGAAGGAAATACTACTTTCATATGATTTTTAAGTTAAAAAAATTTAAAATATAAAACTGCATAATCAATTCAATTAACTTGGTCAAAACTTCATGAAATTCAATTTTATTTTTTTAATCCCATAGTATGGTAAAGCATAGAATGCGACACACATGGTTTCCTAGATTCAAAATTGTGATAACTGCTTTGAAAGCTATAAAGTTTCAATAGCCTATCAATCATATGACTTTAGCCTGCAATTCAAATAGAAATGACACAATTATTTACAAAATCTGTAAATCATAATTTATATTAGTGGTGTCGAGATTCTCTTTAAAAAACTCCTACTTACCAATTTTGGGTAAAAATGTCACAACTTACATCTTACATACTCATCATATTGCTACTCTTTGGCTCCATCACATTTTGCACATACCTAATACATTAGCAAGCCAAATAGAAAAATAAATGAGATGACTTATAGAGGAAGCCACTTCAGAAAAAAAAAATGATGCCCTAGCATGGGAGAAGTTATGTGTGCTACCTAAATGGAGGGAAATGAAAGGAGATGCCCTAGTCTTGTAAGAAAATGACCATGAAGGAGGAATGAAGGAAAATGGTAGGGTATGCCCCCCCAAGAAGGTGGTTGGGGAAGAAAAAGAGGCCCTAGGAAACCTTTCCATATGAAGAAATAGAGGGTACCATTGGATAGAGCTTGAAAAACTATGAAGATTAGATTTTGAACAGAGCCAAACGGACACACGATGCACAAATGGTGGCCTCAAGAAGTTAGAGGATTAGTTGAATTAAAAGAGGTTAAAATAAAGGGTAAAAATACCGTTAACTTAAAAAGGTTAAAAAAGGAAGGAAAATGCTACATATAGTAATTTTAGAGATTAGTATTCCTCATTTGCACACCTGGAAGTTGAGTGAGAGAGAGAGAGAGAAGAGGAGAAGGAAACAAGGAGATGAGGATGTTGGATGACTATGATGATGACATCATCCACTAGGAGGACGAGGTATGACAGTTTTTTCATGAGCACGCGGTTCCACACCAGTTTCGATCCAAACCCACCTTTGTGATTTTAAGAATTTTGTGTTATATTTTTAAGTTTTAATGTATTTTAATGTATTTTAAATGGGCTTCAAAATCGCAAGGCTGCATCAGCAGTCTGAAAAAATGCCAGCTGAGGTAAATTTCCTAATTTGAATGCATCGTAGAATCAGCCAGAGGGGGGCAGGAGGGTGAATTTTTCCAACTAAAGGGTAAATGCACCCAAAAAAAAGAAAAGAAATGCTTGAAAATGGAAAGGAGAAATTAGGGGAGGGTGGATTTTCCCTAGGATTGGGAAAATCTGCTCGAAAAGGCCAATTAGGGGGAAGGGAAACCATGCCCCATAGAGGGTGACCCTGCCCAGAAGGGGGGCAACCCTGCCCAATGCATGGCCACCCATCCGAGGGTGGGTTTTCCCACCTTCCAGGCGGGCTTAGCCACCTTCAGGGCAGGTTCGCCTATCTAGCTGGGTGGGTTCACGCACGCCCAGGCTGGCTCGCCCACGATTGGGTGAGTTCGCCCACACCTGGGTGGGCTTGCCCATGCTCGAGTGAGATCACCCATTTGAAGGAAATGTTCACCCAAGGGGTGAACAAGGGAGGGGAGGGAAAGAAAAAGAGACTAGGCTAGAAAAAGTGAAAAATAAAAAAAATTTGGGGAGATTGGGTAAATTTGTCCAAGGGGGAAAAATTAGTGAAAAGATAGCTCGGGGCTGAGAAATAGAAAAGAGGGGGAGATGAGTAAAAAGGATGAGATGACTGACATAGTGGTGTGATATGGATGTAGTAGTTTGATAGTCTATAGATGTGCGAGAGGTGATCGAAAGTGTTGGAGGTGACGATAGCAGTCATGAACGAAGGAGACCACACAAAGCTCTATCAAGTGCAAGGTTGTTGCATTTTTTGGGAGCTCATCAGGCGATGTTGACAACTCTCATAGAGTGGTGGAGTTCCTTGACCTTGACATTCCATCTCCTGACAGGGGAGATGACTATGACCCTAAAGGACATGTGGTGAATACTAAGGTTACCTATAGCAAGCCGCCTAGTGAGCGCAATGACATCAGAGAGGGTGGTGTTGGATCAGAACCTATGGGTCCTATTTGGACAAGATGACCTTCCTATGTAGAGGAAGGGGTTGGATGTGGACAAATGTCTAGCATTGGGGGTGCCAACACTACCACTATACCTATGCAGGTTGGTTAGTGGATTGCTAATACCAGATTAGAGTAGGTGCTTCTGCAACTTGAGCTACATGGAGGTGATACAACATATCATGGAGGGGAGAGAGGGGGATTTCACATGGGGTCCATGTGTACTAGCACAGCTATACTGAGGCATGCACATTGTGTGCTACTGAGAGGCCCTCAACATGACATAGGTGACATTGCTACAAGTATGGACCTGAAACCACATTAGTGTGGTCAGGTCAGGAGTGGTGAGAGCAGGATTTGAGGATGTGACAACACCAGTAGCTTACTAGTATGGGATAGAGTATGGTTGGGTGTGGCATTATGAGGGCTTTAGGGATCTGGACAAATGGAGGAGGATAGTAGATGACCTTCAGGAGGAGCACATAGTGTGGAGGTCATACATGACACAACGGGTTTCTAGATGGAGGAGAGATGAGAGACACAGAAGCTATTTTTGTACCCAATGCTATATAGTTGGGAAGGAGTCTCGTATAGTGGAGGCACATAGGCCGAATAGGTGACAAGATAGTTTGGTCTTCCATAGGACATTCTGCATGAACCAAAGAGATTCTGATAAATCTCACGAGAGCGGCCATGGGGGGAGCCAATTACGGCTAGGTTTGCAAGAGAGCATTGGGAGACACTATAGCTGGTACCTTACCCAGGTAGGACTAGGGGGAAATAGAGGCGGGAGTGATAGTTTGATTCTCTATGTGGCATATGCATCATTAGCCCATACAAATTACGCCAGAGGAGCCAATTATAGAGGCACTTGGTTTTGGGCCAGAGGATTATTTAACATCATTATGATTATGGCTAGGTTTGAAAAATATAGTACCTTACCCGAAGGATTTTTCAAAGTTTAATTGAAAAATATAGTACCTTACATGGCCTCTATAATTGAAATTTAATTTTTCAAAGTTTAACTTTTCATCATGATGTTAAATTTTAAGTTTAATTTTTGGTTGTAGGTTTTGATTACTATCAGAGGCCTGTCACATGTTGTGATGCTGAAAATATATTATAACATGAGGCTCTAAAGTGTCCTTATCTGAAATAGCTATTTAGCATTCCTCAGATGCTTGCATAAATTGTTAATAGATTGGAAAATATACCTTCTTCCATTAAACAATGGCTTGGAAAGCTTCAAATTTCTGTTAACTAGGGCCAAAACCAAAGTTTAATTTTTTGTCATTATGTTAAATAATCCTCTGGCCCAAAACCAAGTTCCTCTATAATCAAAGTTTAATTTTTTCAAAGAGATATTCAACAAATCTCGCAAGAGCAACCAAAGGGGGAGCCGATTACAACTAGGTTTGCAAGACAACATTGGGGGACACGACAGCTAGTACTTTACCCAAGTAGGACTGGGGGAAGTAGAGGCAGGAGTGATAGTTTGATTCTCTGTGTGGCATGTCTATCATCTACCCATATGGATTACTCCATAGGTTTCAATTATAGAGGCACTTGGTTTTGGGCCAGAGGATTATTTAACATCATGATGAAAAATTAAACTTTGATAAATTTAATTTGAAGCACATGGGTTGGGGATTCCCTCCAAGCCTTTGGGTTGGTATTCCAAGGAAAATACAAATCCTAAGGCTTGGGTATTCCCAAAGCAAGATATAATGCAATCACCTTATATCTCAGTTTTGATAGGGCTTTTTGCATTTGTGGGGAACATGTCTAGCAAGACATAACATGAGCATGGTAACACACTTGCATTATGTCTTGCTTTATGTTAAATGCTACTCTATTGAATCTATGTTTATATATTTGTATGTACGTAATACTTATATATCATATAATATGTATGTATGCATGCTTAATGTATCAATGCATATTTATTATATAATATGACTATATATGTATATGTAAAGATTATATCTACGTATGCATGTTATTTTATATATATAGGTGTGATGCGGCGTGTTTTATATCCTGAAATTGAAGAATAGAATGAAAAGGAGAAAAAAACGCTTCAGCACCTCCGGGGATTGGCTGGTTGGAAGTGGAAACGAAAAGATAAATCAATGAGTTATGCAGCGGGTTGGTCTTGGTAAATTCATACTAAACGTTACCGTAGATATATGCTCCATATGATGGAAAATGAATTCATCACCACTTAAAAATGTCAGTGAGTGTAAGAATACCGCAGAAAAATGTTGGCTTTAGGTTGATAGATAAAAAATAGAGGCGCAAGTAAAATAATGGATGTTAGATAAATGCAGTACTTGATTCTAGAGCTTCCAGTACTGCAGATTGTAAAATTTTTGAATGAATGAATGTGGGACAAAATCATTTATTTAAGGAAAGTCTCTAGGTAATCCAAAGTAGGTTGGGATTTAGCCAACATGGGCAAGATGGAGGACTGTGGTGAGTTGAGGACTCACAAGCCCTCACATCCTACCATGTGGAAGAGGAGGTGTCACAAGGACAGGTGATGTGGAGAGAGGACATGTGAGGTGGAGGTACTTGAAAGTACCTTGGGATTAGGGGAGATTTCCTCAAAAAGGAAGTTCTTGTCCCCATATGAGAGTGATGGTGACAAGTGAGGAATTTTAGAAATTCCTCTCTTATCATCATGGGGATGAGAGAAGTTGTTGGGAGAATAAATGTGAATTTTAAATTCACATGATTGGAAAGAGTGGTTGGAAGGGAGACTCGTGTGGTGCCCAAATTCATGATTAGAAATTACCTTAATGAATAAGGCAAAATTAATTATAAAGAAGTCCTTCATGGCGTGACAGGTGGAAAGAGATTTGGGTAATCAACAACTTGCATGGGAAGAAATGCGTGGGCCGAATAAGTGAAGATTTAAAATTCACGTAGGGGAAAGAAGTCAAAGGCTCAAGGAAAGAAACTTATGAAAGGAAGAGTTGACTTGGAGGACATACTGCAAAGATGTCATGTGATTAGATTAATGTTGTGCAAACAAATGATTAAAAAATTAATGAAGGATTAGAGGCAAGTGGGAGAATATGGTGGATGTGACATTAATCCTGATTAAAGGTGTGCACATCCTAATCATAGATTAATTAAACTAATCTAGATTAGAAGAAGGTTATAGAGGATGTATTAAGGAGAAAAATAGGAATTTGGTAAGTTATATTTTAAGGATAAATGGTCGTCAAATAAATTGATATATTTATTTAATTTAGAGAGGAAAGGATGAAAGGTAAAGTATTTAATTATTAAATTAAATACTTTAGAAACCTTAGGCAAAGGGGGAATATAAATCATTTCATTAATACAGATGAAATATGAAATAGCTGAATAAAGGGAACAAATTTGACCATGTAGGAGTGGTCAAATTTGGATGTCTACATTTTTCCCCTCTTTGAGATATTGTTAGAATAATAGTGTTTCAAAGAAAAATAAAATGCAAATGACTCTATAAAGGAAGCAACCAAAAAATGATGCCCCAGCATGGGAGAAGTTATGTGAGCTGCCCAAATGGAGGGAAATGAAGGGTGATGCCCCATACTTGCAAGAAAATGACCATGACGGAGGAATGAAAGAAAATGGTAGGGTATTCCCCCTCAAGAGGGCGGTTGGGGAAGAAAAAGGGACCCCAGGCGACTTCTTGATATGAGGAAATAGAGGGTACCATTGGATAGAGCTTGAAAAACTATGAAGATCAGAATTTGAACAGAGCCAAATGGACACACGGTGCACAAATGGTGGCCCTGGGAAGTTAGAGGATTAGTTGAATTAAAAGAGGTTAAAATAAAGGGTAAAAATACCCTTAACTTAGAAAAGTTAAAAAAGGAGGGAAAAGACTACATATAGTAATTTTAGAAATCACTATTCCACATTTGCATTCCTAGTAGTTGAGTGAGAGAGAGAGAAGAGGAGAAGAAGGAGATGAGGAGATGAGGATGTTGGATGACTATGATGACGACATCATCCACTAGGGGGATGAGGTATGATAATTTTTTCACAAGCACACGGTTCCATGCTAGTTTAGATCCAAAACCCCCTTTGTGATTTTAAGCATTTTGTGTTATATTTTTAAGTTTTATTGCATTTTAAAATCATGGGTTTTGGGATTGGGGTAGTTTAGAATGGGTTGAAGGAAAATTTTCAATTTCGCCCATCGAGTAGGCAGAATCACCTGTTAGAGGCAAAGGACAGGGGGGTGAATTTTCCCAATTAGAGGGTAAATGCACCTAGAAAAAATGAAAAGAAATGCCTGAAAAGGGAAATGGGAAATTAGGGGAGGGAAAATTTTCCCTAGGATCTGAAAAATCTTCCCAAAAGGGCCAATTATGGGGAAGGGGCAACCATGCCCCATAGAGGGGCGATCCCACCTGGAAGGGGGGAGACCCCGCCCAATGCATGGCCACCCATCTAAGGGTGGGTTTTTCCACCTTCTAGGTGGCCTCACTTGCCTCTGGGGTAGGCTCACCCACCTTCGAGGTAGGTTTTCCCACACCCAGGAAGGCTCCCTCATGCATGGGTGAGTTCACCCACACTTGGGTGGGCTCGCCTATGCTCAGGCGAGCTCTCCCACACCTGAGCGAGCTCACCCATCCGAAGGGTGTGTTCGCCCAAGGGGTGGACAGGGGAGGGGAGGAAAAAAAAAGAGATTGGGCTAGAAAAAGTGAAAAATAAAACAAATTTGGGGAGATTGGTTAATTTTGTCCAAGGGTGGAAAAATTAGTGAAAAGATAGTTCAGGGCCGAGAAATGGAAAAGCAGGGGAGATGAGTAAAAGGATGAGATGATTGACATAGTGGTGTGATATAGATGGAATGGTTTTATAGTCTATGTATGTGCAAGAGGTGATCGAAGGCGTTGGAGGTGACAATAGTAGCCATGAACAAAGTGGACCACATGAGGCTCTATCAAGAGTAGGATTGTTGCATTTGTTGGGATATATGACTATTAGAGCTCATCGGGTGATGTTGAAAACTCTCATAGAGTGGTGGAGTTCCTTAACCTTGACATTCCATCTCCCGACAAGGAAGATGACTGTGACCCTAGAGGACGTGTGGCAAATACTAAGGTTACCTATCTAGCAAGTCGCCTAGTGAGCGTGATGACATCAGAGGGGGTGGTGTTGGATTAGACCCTATGGGTCCTATTTGGACAAGATGACCTTCCTATGCATAGGAAGGGGTTTGATGTGGACAAATTTTTGGCATTGGGGGTGCCACCACTACCACTATACCTATGTGGGTTGATTAGCAAATTGTTGATACCAAACTAGAGCGGGCACTTCTATAGCCTGAGCTACATGGAGGTAATACGACATATCATGGAGAGGAGAGAGGGGGAGTTCACATGGGGTCCATGTGTACTAGCGTAGCTATACTGAGACATGCATGTTGTGTGCTACCAAGAGGTGCTCAATGTGATATAGGTGATCCTACTACAGGTATGGACCTAAAACCACATTAGTGTGGTTAGGTTAGGAGTGGTGAGAGAAATATTGGAGGATGTGACAACACCAATAGCTTACCTGTATGGGATGGAGTATGGTTGGGTGTGGCATTATGAGGGCTTCAGGGATTTGGATAGATGGAGGAGGATAGTAGATGACCTTCAGGAGGAGCATATAGTGTGGAAGTCATACATGACATGATAGTTTTCTAGATGGAGGAGAGATGAGGACAGACATAGAAGCTATTTTTGTACCTGATGCTATATAGTCAAGAAAGAGTCTCGTATAGTGGAGGCACATAGGCCGGATAGGGTGACTAGATAGTTTGGTCTTCCATAGAACATTTTGCATGAACCAAAGAGATTCCAACAAATCTCGTGAGAGGGGCCATGGGCGGAGCCGATTATAGCTAGGTTTGCAAGAGAGCATTGGGAGACACTGCAGCTAGTACCTTACCTAGGTAGCATCAGGGAGAAGTAGAGGTAGGAATGATAGTTTCATTCTCCATGTGGCATGTGCATCATCGACCCATACAAATTATGCTAGAGGAGTCGATTATAGAGGCATTTGGTTTTGGGCCAGAGGATGAGCTACGGAGCTACGACTAGCAGGATAGGGGAGAGGGTGGAGGAGATTCTAGTAGAGGAGAGGTTAGGAGGTGGCTAGGGCAGTAGGTTAGCAGGAGAGAGGATAGGGGGAGGCTAGGGTAGCAGGTAAGTAGAAGAGAGGATAGGAGGATATTGATAGGATGTTAGTAGAGGAGGGTGAGAAGGAGGAGACAATAAAGGAGAGCCCAGGTGGAGGTCGAGGTAGAGGAGGAGAGAGATGAGGCAGAGTTGTAGATGATGGATGAGAGAGATGAGGTAGAGGCAAAGGAAATGGATGAGAGAGATGAGGCAGAGACAGAGGCGATGGATATGGATGTCCATGATATTCCCCCATTAGCCATGGTACCACCTATAGTAGAGGATATAGCTATACTATTCAGAGGAGTTGTGGCAAGATTACAAATTGTCGAGAAGAGAGTGAGAGATATAGAGGTTGTGAGATGCAAAGTGGAGGCCAAGGTGAGCATGTTGTGAGCAGAGGTGGCCAGAGTGCGAGTAGAGGGGGAGAGAGATTTCATGGCACTGGCAAATGATATAGGGTGGTAGATATTAGAGCTAGAGGTAGAGAGGGATAGGCTATAGAAAGAGGTGATTCAACTACAAGCATAGGTGACTCAGCTTTAGGAAAAGGTATCTAGAGAGCATGAGGAGGGGGTGGTGGCGAGAAGGGAGTGAGACAGGCTAGAGGCATTGGTGACTATATTGCAAGCAAGAGGACAGTGAGAGCTTGGAGAAGTGACAGAGCAGGTACCAGTAGGGACCATGGTAAAGGCAAAGAAGAACTTGGATGATTTGAGGATACTAGTGGAGGGGCTACTAAGAGAGAGGACTAAGCTAAGATAGGAGCGAGATGAGCTTCTTGACAAAGTCGAGGTAGCAGATCAGATAGTGGGGGACATGGGGCCGATTTAGGAGAGAGAGGAGGCTATGAGGGCCTAGGTACATACCTTGCAAATAGAGAGGGATGTTGGATAGACATAGGTGCAGACCCTACAGAGTGAGAGGGACACAACACAAATACAGGTGCA
Organism: Sequoia sempervirens; assembly: GCA_007258455.2. Lineage (NCBI taxonomy): Eukaryota > Viridiplantae > Streptophyta > Pinopsida > Cupressales > Cupressaceae > Sequoia > Sequoia sempervirens. Next base: position 145,257 of record VDFB02047683.1, on the reverse strand, counting down.
GACCCTGCAGAGGGAAAGAGATGTGGTGGTGGCATGGGTACATGTTGTAGAGAGAGATACAACATAGGCTCAGGCACAAGAAGCATAGGGTAAGGATAGCGAGGTGGGGGTAGAGGTACAAAGATTGCAGACATAGATATAGGGCATGGGGGGTGAGAGGGATGGGGCTATAGAGAAGGTTTCATGGATGAGAGTAGAGATTGATCAGCTGAGGTTGGCATAGGAGAGGAGATCCATATGTGGATTTTGAGATAGGTATAAAGCAGAGCCGGATGCAGCCAGGTATCTGGATATAGAGCGAGATGATTGCATGTAAGAGGTGAGCTACTATATGGTGACCTACCTCGTGGCAATTCCAAATCATCCATAGTAGCTCCCTACCTTCATCAGAGCAGCACCACAGATGTCGACACCATCCTGATCAGTAGGGACACATACCTAGGGATACAATAGCTAGAGAGAGACCCCTCCACGTAGAGGGGGAGTGCCAAACTCACTGCAGAGGTTAGATGTGGGAAGATCATAGTAGAGAGGATAGAGGATAGGGGACATGATACCAATTTTTGATAGGTGCATGATGGATGTATAGTACAGAGCAACAGAGATCATAGTTGATCTAGAGCCTTGTATTTGTACTTTATTTGATGATATATGCGATGGATATGTATTTTGATTATATGATGGATATTATTATGGACTATTTGATGGACATTGTATTTTTATTTTTATATGATATGTGACAACCCTTATTGACACCATGTTATGTGTATACGATGGATCATTTTATTTATGCATATGTATGTGTTTATGCTTTTATTATGGATGATCATTATAATGTGATGTATGTATATGCTTATGATGATGTATGTTAATGCTTATATGGATGAGATAGATGATATATATGAAAACTAATGTGTATGATATAGGATGTGATGGATGATTTATGACTTTATATGCTATAGATATGGATCTAATGATTTGTGATGTAGGTGGTGATGTATGCAATGTGTTAATGATAGGGATTAATGTGAAAATCAATGGATAATGAAATGAATCTAAGATGCTTAGAATAACCAAATATGATTAATCTAAACAACTTAAAATAAATATGATATGCAATTAAATTCCTTACAAACACTAATAGATAAATGAAATGCAGTGTGGATGGTAGATGGACTTTATTTGCAATCATGCTTGTTTTAACTTATACAAAATAAATGTGTGTGATATGTGAGTGAGATGGCCTAACGTAAAGTGAAATACAACATGAAAATAAGTGTCAATAAGTACTTGCATAGTGATGAGGGTAGATGGTAGGCATATTGTTGATTTAATGGCAAGTACTTTCCTTGTAATCATTATAAGATTAAGGGAAGATGGGTGTGAAACTACACCTGTCAAGAACCATTGGTATCCTAGGAAGAACAGGAGATGAAAAGTGAATTTTTGCACAACCAAAAACATAGGTCATAGGTCAAGTATGAATGCAATGAAATAGTATTGATCATGAAATGCAATCCTAATGTAATTTTCCATTTTCGGTGGATTAATTTTTGCTATAGCATAAGACACCAATTGCTAGGGTATGTCAAACCAAGGAAAGTTAGTGTCTAATGCATAAAAAAAACACAACATACAAGAAGGATATCCCAACACCCCAAAGCCATGAAGACTTTGGTCAGGCTAGGCATTAGGATAACCACAAGCACAAAGGGATGCCCCAACATAACACAAGGCCTTAGGGATCTTGGTAGGTACTACATGGGACAACCCAAAAGATAGCAACAAAGCAAAAATACCAAGATGTGTCCCTATGTTAACCAATCAAAACAAACCATAATACGATAGATCATGGTGGCCTTAACAAGCTATAATAGGAAGCACAAATGATAAACAAAATCCAAAAGTATCAAAATATCACAATCAATTTTAAAACATCCTTTTCCATAAGATCAAGAGGATGGATGGGGTTGATGAGGTCTGTTAGGAAGGATACATCCTGTTGAGACCAAAGATGGATACTAAACTAAAAGATCGATCATGATGTATGAGACTCCAAAACTAATTGAATCTCATGATATGAGTGGATCTCATTTGTGAAGGACTGGTGAGATAAGGGCATACTTGATGACATGATAGAAGACACGAGACACAAGATTGACACACCCTAACAACCTAGGGGTTCAAGGGCTGATCAAAGATTATCCTTGCCTATGTGAAAGGGTAGAGCCCTCGTAGTTCAAGAAAATACCATGGGTAAAAGTGGAAAGAGGAAAATGGAGATGAGTGATGGAGGACAACGACAAAGCAAAACAAAAGAAAAGCCCCAAGGGTGGATCAAAGGATGGATCAAATTATCAACCTTTCCTACATGAAAGTGCAAGGGCAACGTAGTTCAAAAAGGACTAACCAAGGGTACGAGCATAAAGGGGACAATGGAGACCACGATGGATGACCAAAACAAGATGGAAAAAATTCCCATGGGTCTAATCAAATGATCAACCTTGCCTATGTGAAAGCGTAGGGACAACGTAGTTCAAAAAAGACAAAAATACCAAGATGATAGGATGGGATCTAAATGAAGACTGACATGATGAAGGAATCTAGATGGAAATAAAGGATTAACATTATGAAAAAGACTGACAACACAAGCTCAAATTAGGATAAAAGCTCAGGATGATGGATAGTAGATGAAGTTTTTCCAATTCTCAACCAAAATATACCAAGCGACTAGATGATGGATACAAATGAAAGGACAAGATCAAGATCAAAATGGATGGGAGCCTAAAGTAACTAGGACACAAGGTAGATAATGATTAATCCCTTTACAAATGGTGCTTGTGACTAGGTTTTCACCAAATGTACTTTACCAAGGTGCCACCAAGGGTGGTTTGCACCACAAGACAAATTATTTATCTTTACTATTTTTGAATTTTTCTAATTTTTTTTATTTTTTGTATTTTTTGATAATTTTTTACTTTTTTTGTATTTCTTGATTTGTGTAGGATAGGATACCCCAACTGACTTAAGTGTAGAACCTTTTCAGGTGCATGATATTAATGGGCTCCTCTAGGTGGTCTCCTTTAGGTGTAGCAAGTCTGTATGCCCTTGATCAATATTTTTTTGTGATAACATAGGGACCAAGCCAATTTGCTTCAAATTTTCCCTTCTTATCTCAATCTTGTTGAGTGCTCTGATTCTCCTTGAGGACTAGATCACCAATGTTGAACTAGTGAGGAAAAACTTTCTTGTTGTAGCTTCTCTTAAGGAAATTTTGATAGGCTTGAAGATGGTCATATGCTTTGATTCATCTTTCATCAAGGAGTTCTAGCTAGTTGAGTCTTGCAACTCAAGTGTTTTTGTCACTGATAAGATTCTTCAAGGAGATTCTTAGTGAGGGAATTTATACCTCAATCGGTAAGATGGCCTCGGCACCATAAACAAGGGAATACAAAGTGGCATTAGTAGGAGTGTGGATGGAAGTGTAGTATTCCCAAAGGGTGGGATGGATGTGAAGGTGCCAGCTCAACCAGTATTATTGACCACCTTTTTAAGGATCTTGATTAGGGTTCTGTTGGTGGCTTTCGCCTGACCATTACCCCAAGGGTAATAAGGTGTAGAACAACAATGTTGGATATAGAAGGTATCATAGAGATGTTTCATGGCTTGGTTCTTGAATGGCTTTCCATTATCAAAAATGATGGTGGATGGTATTCCATATCTGCAAAGATTATGGAAGAGGATAAATTTTGAAATTTGAGTACTTGTGATTTGTGAGAGTGGAATTGCTTCCACCCACTTGGTGAAGTACTCAGTTGCAGTGATGGTGAAGGTATGGCCATCGGAGGATGGTGGATATATCTTGTTGATTAGGTCAAAATCCCACTTATAAAAGGTCCATGGTGTTATAAGAGGATGTAGATCTTGTGCAGGAGCATGTATTAATTCTGTGTGCTATTGACAAGGTAGGTGTTGGAAGACTGAAATCACTGAGAGGGGGGGTGAATCAGTGATTTATAAGAGACACAATTTTTTTCTTTAAGTTCATTATTCACTTTCAAACAAAGAAAATAAATGAAAATTTGAGAAGTAGACTTGACTTGTGCATCAATTAAGCACATGAATAAGACATTGAAATAGTTTTCACTTGGATAGAAATTCATAACATTAACAAGACAGCTTGAGTATAAAAATTTGTAGAAATGTAAAGACTACCATTCGACAATGAACAGATAAGGAAAAACATCACAATATTGCAATACTATCATAACAAATCAATGACACTATGAGACCATGAATTTGACAAGTTGAAAACCCTCTTGGGGTAGAAAAACCACTCCAAAATGATGCCTTACTGGCTTAAATAAAACCACTATTTACAATGCCTTATAGGTAGAATTTAGAGCACCAATCCCTTATAGATTTAGGAACACCCATTCCAAGGAGCACCAACCCCTTTTAATGAAAATCAATTATAGTATCCTATTAGAACCCTAGAAGTACAAATTTTGTAACTCTAGAATTTCAATAGAAAACTATGTACAAATATCTCAATAAGCACACTAAAGAATGTTGTGCATCAACATCTTCCTTTAATACAATAATATGATAATCATACGAAAATATTTTCAATGCAGTACAATTTTTGCACAATATGCCTAAAGCTTCATATTCCTTTATGTCATTTCAGCTAGCTCGAACAAGAGCTCACCAAAGTTTCAATACTAGCTTTGCAATTTTTGGGTGGTGGCTAGGGTTTTAGCCAGATGATGATTACAAAACTCTTTTTTCCCTATCCCTTCTTTCAATTGAATACTATACCCAAGTTCATAATGATTTCAAATCCGAATGAAATGATATGCTATATCATTTGAAATCCGTGTGCATGTCTAAAACCACTGATAACATAATTACCAACTAAATTTCCAAGTCACACTATCCATATGTATATCATTTTCCATGTGATTCATGAACACTACAATGTCATTCTTTTCCTTTGACTATCCAAGACAAAGTATTATATATTTAATGCTTAGGCCGAAAAAAATAAACATAGTGCCAATGTGATAACCAATGTCAACTATCTAAGATAAGACATATCAAAGTTGATACAAAAAAAAGTTCAAATGAACTATATGTAATATAGTAAGCCCGAGTGTAGGTCAAAATACACTATGTGTAATATACAATGTAAACCATATCTCATTTGAACTATGAAGAACCTGATTACTAACAATACCAAGTCAAAGCCATGTGTGGCTTTACCTCCAATAGAGTGTCATGTGAAAGATCAATGATAATTGAATATCATATGCAAAATGGGTAATCACCTAAAAACCAGATGTGATAAACATCTAAAAATGGAGACAAACCCCTATCTGAATGAACTTCACATGTATCCAAAATGATTAGTCCAGCCAAAGTAACAAAACCAAATAATTTAAGAGTATTCAAACTGAACTGAGATCATGAGTATTCAAATTGAACTAATAGCATCACCAATACAACTAAATAGACCACTAAAGATATCATCAACTGTAAACCAAGATGTCAACCAACAAATGCAGCCAATACCAATGCATAACAAGTTTTGACATCAAGGAAAAAATTCCACAGAAGAAGACAAAAAACACTGTCAGCACCATCATATGCAAATCAAAATACCAACTAATGTGAATAAACCAAATAAACCAATCTTGCATATCACCACAAATATTCTTAGATCAGCACTTTTGACATCAAGGACAAACAAAAAAAATTGAAAGCCAACAGTAGGCACTTCTTGATGAACTCACAAGAATCATGTTCTAATGTAGGCCAATAGTATCCTACCCTAAGAATTCTCTTAGCTAGGGACATCCCATTTGAGTGGGCCCCACATACACCACTATGTACTTATGTTAACATAGTATGGGATTCAGTCTCATTCAAACACCATATGAGGGTTCCATCATACCCATGTCAATAAAGTGTATCGCCTACGATTATGTAATAGGATGTTCATTGGATGAAAGGTATTCTTTGATTTCATGTGAGAATGGGAGGTAGGATATTGTCGTGAAGGTAGTGTAGATATCATGGTACCATGGTGACGTGGGACCTACAATGTTACACACCATCTCACTCTCTGGGATATCATAAGTTAGGATTAACAATTGTTCAACGAGGAACTCACACTCTATTTTGTCTTTAGGCATGTCAATTGAAGAGCCAATGGTAGCCATGGCATCTACTACTTTGTTCTATACACTTGGAATCTAATCAAACTAGATGGAAGTAAAATAATTTTTGAACTCATCAACCATGCATTTATAAGGCAGTAGCTTATCATATTTTGTGAGAAAATCATCATTGACCTATTTGATGATTAATTGAGAATCACCAAAGACTCTCAAGTGAGTAATATGCCATTAGATTGCAATTCTAAGGCTAGTAAGAAGAGCTTCATATTCAGCTATGTTTTTTGTGCACAGAAAAGCTAACCTGAATGACTTCGGTATATAATCACCCTAGGGGGTAATGAGCAAGATTCCTTCCCTGAATACATTGTGTGTGTACAACCCATCAAAGTACAATGCCCATGTGGCCATTTTTGTTATTGTGAAAACCCCTTCATCCAGAAATTTTGTTGTCAAAGGATAGGCATCCACCATGAGAGCATTTGCCAACTGATCAGCTATTACTTGTCCTTTAATAGCTTTTTCATCCACATATTCTATATCAAATTAACTTAACAGCATGACCCACTTAGCCATGTGACCAATCAAAGTTGTTCTAGATAATAGATATTTGAGTGGATCGACCTTCAAGATAACCTTCTTCAGGTGACTGAGCATGTAATGTTAGAGCTTTTGCAAATGAAAAACCACGGCTAGGAGAGATTTTTCCATTGAGGAATAATTAAGCTCATAACCCATGAGGGTTCGACTAATGTAGTAGATTTCTCATTCCTTTGATGACTCAACGTGTTATGCCAACAATGTCCCCAGTGCCACTGAAGTAGAAAAAATATACAAGAGTGATTTACCTAGAATTAGTGGCATAAGGATTGGTGGGTGAGCCAAATACTATTTGATCTTGTCAAAGCTGAGTTGACACTATTGGTTCCAATTAAAGGTAGTATCTTTCTTCAGGAGATGAATGAATGACTGGTACTTGTCAGCTAATTGAGTAATGAACTGCCAGATGGATTGTAACTTACCTTGTAGGATTCTTAACTATTTGAGATTGTGTGGAAGAGGCATATCCATGATTTCCTTGACTTTCACTAGATTGACTTCTATACATCTTCGGGAGACAATGAAACCCAGTAGTTTTCTTGATGTGACCCCAAACACATTTCTTAGGATTTATCCTTAGCTTATATTGTGCTACATGCTCAAAGATCTTCTTGAGGCCATAGGATGTTCTTCCCTTGTTCTTGATTTCCCTAATAGATCATCAACATAATCTTCCATTATGATGTGGATGTGGTCATGGAAGATAACAGTCATAGATCATTGATAGGTTGCCCCTGCATTTTTAAGGCCAAAAGGCATAGCATTATAACATAAGGTGCCCCAAGGCATAGTGAAGGATGTTTTATTTTGGTCTTTAGGTTCAATTATGATCTGATTGTACCTAGAGAAGTTGTCCATGAGGGAAAGCATCTCATGTCTTGCAGTGAGTTCAACCAACATGTTGATGTTTGGCAAAGGAAAATCATCTTTGGGACAAGCCTTGTTGAGGTTAGAAAATTTTGTACATACTCTAATAGTGTTGTTTCGTTTGGCTATAGGAAATATGTTGGAAATACATTTTGAATAGTCAATGGGACTTATGAATCCATCTTCTAATAGTTTTTCCAACTCTTTCTTAACTAGTAGAGCTACTTGTGGGTGCATTTTTTGGAGCTTTTGCTTGACAGGTTTGGCATCAGGATGTATGTACAGATGGTGTACTACTAAAGCAAGATCAAGGCCTGGCATGTCTGAATGTGTCCATGCAAAATTGATGATGCCTTCTTTGAGAAGCTTGGGGATGGTAGAATATTCTTCTTCTGATAGTGCTTTGGCTACGTATGTGATCTTGGGATCCTCTTCAATTCCCAAATTTATTTCCTATGTTTCCTCTATCAAGATGGATGATCATTTAGATAATTGAGTCCCTACAAGTGGAAGATGAACATCCCCATCTTCTAGCACCTCATCAAGGTTTTCACTATCAGATACACCCTTTGTTTTTACTTTTTCTAGGTCAAGAAGTGCCTCAGGGAGGCTTTCGCTAGGTGACCCTTTTTTTATTTTGCTTCTTTTTACTTTTATCATTAAGATGCTCATCTTCCCCCAATCCCTTAAGATGTACATACTGATCCACAAAAGGAAAGGTATCGATAGGTGCGCTACCATGTAGGTCCCAATCTATGAGTTCAGGATGTTGAAGGGATAGGTTAATGGTGCAAATGTATAAGCAATCGAACATGGAAGAAAGGTCAGTGTGATCTACATCATCATATGTGTGTATGATGGATTCCTCCTCTAGTATGTCTTCAAGGACACCATTTCTCTCACGAACGTTGTTAGAGGCACTAGATGATGTTATAAGCTCCTTTTGTTTTGTGTCATGACCCAATCCTGAGTATCTTGGTCTTATCGTAGCCTTAATATGATGTTTCCTTCCTTGCTCTTCAACACCAAGTCCTCCCCCTTGATAATTGTACTTCTCTGCAAACTTAGAGGCCCAAGGATATTTCTCTTGAAAATTTTCTTTCAAAGGAGGAGAGGGGTCAGGTTCTTCAGGGTAGACACATTGGCTTATTTCATCTTCTAGTGTATCTTGTCTTCACCTAGGAGAGCAGTAAGTACTGGTTCCCACGTTCTTGGAGCTGAGAGTAAGAGTCTTTTCTTCTTCTTTCAGTGTAGACTAAGAAGGTTGGCCATATGTGTGTGGTGAGGGTGGCATAGTTTCCACGTTCAAAGTTGTGCACATTTCATAATCACCACATCCTTTGTCAATGATCTAGACTTTGGTAAGGGTGGAATCAGATGTGGATGATGGAGTGGATGAAGTGGTGGCTAGTGCAGTGGTAGGTGAATGGGATGATGATGTATGTGGTGGTCTCATTTCCACTCTAGGACAATAGTGGGAATGAGGAAAAGAAGCTTCTAATGTGCGGCAATATTCAAATGGTTGGGGATCCATGTATATGGTAACTTCTACCCCATTGAATGGGAATTTTAGACATTGATGGTATGTGAATGGAACAACTTGCATGGCATGAATCCATGGATTTACGAGGAGGTTATAGGGGAGTTCCAGATCAAGGATGTGACATGTAGTGTATTGCGCAACTGGACCAACCTAGATCAAAAGACATATTGTTCCTTCAGAATCATGCTCTGTATATCATATGCCTTGATTGTGATGACTAGATTATTTAAATTAGCATGGGTGTATCCCACCTATTTTATAAATTTCAATGTTCAAAGGTTTAGGGCAGAACCATTATCTACCAAGACCCTCTTTACTTTATGGTGATTTACCGAGACCTCTAGATGGAGGGGACAATTATGATTAGATTCAATGCAGGGCATGTCATTTTGGCTAAAACCTAGTTGATAGGTGGTGAAGAGGTGCCCTACCAATGCTTGAAATTGTGTAGGGTCTATGTCATTAGGAACTTTGGTGTCCCCTAAGGCCTTATTTAGGATTTCTAGGCATGTGGGAGAAGACTTAAGCAAGTCCAGAATGGATATCTATGTCGAAGTCTTTCGTAGATGGTCAAGAATGTTGTATTGAGAACTCACAGATTGCAGCTGGGTGGATGCGGAGGCTCTAGGGATTGTGATGGGTTTGATGGGTGGTAACAACACATTGTGGATCCTTTCCTTTTACACGTATCATAGATACATGTGGTTCCACTTGTTCAATGTGCATGATGAGACCTTCATAGTTAAGTGGCACATTTTTGTAACTGATGTTGTTGGTGTTGTTATTCTAATTATTGTTATTGCTAGGCCCTAGGTTTGAGTTTCATGTACTAGGACCTTGGTTATGCCTAGGGAAAGCATTTTGATATATTTTCAATTGAGCATTGGATGAAGGTGTCGTGTCGACATCCACATGTATGTCACCCCGATCTATGAGATCCTGGATGTACGTTTTTAGACTTTGACACTTATTCAATGTATGCCCTTTAATCTTGTGGAACTCAAAATATTCATTTTCTTTAAACCAGGCTGGTTTAGGCTTGGATTCATTGGGTGGCTTGGTCATAGGATATGTAATCGGGTAATTGGCTTGAAGAAGCCTGTTAAACATGACACTTAGGGGTTCCCCTAGTTGAGTGAATTGACATTTGTTACCCCCTAGATTGTTCTGATTGGATTGTTGGGTAGGACAAGGTGCCCCTTGTGGCACTAATATAGCATGAGGATTTGACTATTGAAGAGGGGGATATTATGGCTTCTGGGAAGCATTGGCTACTCAAACGTGTTTGGTGTCAATGACACCATCATTGATAGCATTTTTGTTTTTGTTACATTAACGAGGCTTATCCTTGGATAACATCGCTTTATCAAAGTTAAAAAAATTAACTAATCCTTTGGCAATAAGGGCTCTCTCAAGAATAGGACCTTTCTCCAAGGTAAAAATACAAAGTTGTGTCACACTTTTGGCCAACTTATTAGCACTAGTGAAATTTAGTATTTATAACTAAAAATCAATTTTGGTCAAACATATGATCTATTAAGATTCATTCTAGATAACTTAAATATGTCCACAACTTCTCCAACCCAAATTGTTGGCTAAATGCATATGTAGCACCACTTTGAGGCCAATATACGAAAAAAATGAAAAAAATTGAAATAATTAATGTTTCAACAACTCCTACTCATATAAATAACATATTTTTAAAAATGTAAAAAATACCCTTTTGTAGATCCAATAGTGTAGTTTTCAAATATTTATTTATTTTAATAGTTCAATTATTATTTTTATTTTTTACTAAAAGTAGGTTATCAGAACAAAAATATTAGGTTGATTACCATGTCAAGAAAAATACTATAACTTGTTAAAAAAAAAAATGATTGCCTAGATAAAAGAATCTAGATTAACATAATATAATTTTTTTTAGATAAATATTCAATATAAAAGTTGACGTCAAGTGGAAATAGCTATTTTTTAATACACGTACATTTAAATATTTATTTAAATATATATATATATATATTTATTAAAATTGCAAAAAAAAAATCCATGCCCTAAAGTTTCAAATTATAAATATACACAAAAAAATTGAAGGAAAAAAAAAAATTACTATATAAAGCTTGACATCAAGTAGAACATCAATTTTCAGCATTTTATCAACAACTAAATTATAGTGTTAATTTATAAAAAACTATATTCAAATAATTTTTAATTTTTTTTTAAAATAAAAACTTAAAATATACTTAAAAATACACATTTTATTAGTTTGCATCATTTCAAAATTTAAAACATAAATGCCACTTTCTAGTGATTCAAGTTTAAAAGTTAGATCAGTGTTGGTCGTTTCCTTTATAAAAGTGTGACACAACTTTGTACTTTTACCCTCCACTATTTCCGCAAAGATCATGACGTAGTGAAGTTTGAAATTGTAAGCCATATCTGGATGAGAGGTTTTCGGTGAACAAGGTGACCATGTCTTTTCCCCTTGGCAGGGATTTCATGTGACTGGCTAAGGCTCACAATCTTTGAAGATAGCTCGCAAAGGTTTCTCCCTCATGCCAATTTTCCTTCAAGAGGTCTAATGTATCGATATCCTTCTCCAGATTAAAGGAGAAGTGGGAGAAAAACTCTTCTAAAATTTGTGCAAAGGACTTGATAGATCCCTTCTTGAGACCAATGAACCAGTCAAGAGCTATTCCCTGTAAACTCCTAGGAAACAATCTCATGAGGTAATTGTCATTATGCATGACTTCTTGACAGTGGACATAGAACTCTTGAAGGTGAGCCTTGGGATCTTTGGTTCCTTTATACTTATCAAATTTTGGCATTTTGAAATGCTTTGAGAAAGGAACCAATGAAATAGAGGGATCAAATGGATAGGGACAAATGTCCTCAAACTTGAACGATTGTTTGTTGGTCCCTACTTGTAAGTCCTTTAATGCAACTTTGACTTCTTCCAAATCTTTATTGATAGGCGTTGCAGGAGTCAGATTGGATGGATTAGGCTGATTGTATGGAGGATACTACTAATATGATAAGGATGGTGCTGAAGTAGTTGGATCATAAGCAAGTTGAGGTGTTTATGGAGGTGTTTGATTGATTGGTGTAAGCAAATTGTGGATTGACATAAGATGGATATGAGGATGATTAATTTTGATGGTAAGAGGTAGAACCTGCTTGTTGGTATGGTGGTTGTTGTTGATAGTATGAAGTGGATGGAGTACCTTGCTAGTATCGTGTAGCAGCTTGATAGTATGATGACATGGAAGCCCCTTGTTGTTAAGGTAGTGGTTTCTAATAGTAGGAGGTGGATTGAGCACCCTATTGATAAGGTGGTTGTTGTTGCATGTATGATGTGGATGAAGCACCTTGTTGGTATGAAGGCTACTACTGAGTGTAGTAGGGATTGGATTGGTAATTGCACACAACGTTGGATTTTTGTGTGATGTATGGAGGTGGTTGTGGGTTAGACGACTGTTGGTGAGGATTTGTATGTGATTGTGGAGGATTAGTGTAAAGTGGTGGTTGAGTTCATGGTGGATTCTGAGAGGCCGCATGGATATTTGGATTAGGATTAGATGTAGTAGCATAAGTGGTGTATGTGCTAGACGAATGGTAGAGATATTGTGTGAGAGGATTATGTTGGGGTGGTTGTTGTTGTTGTTGTGGTTGCTGATAAAGTGGACGAGATGGGATGTGATGTTGTTTTGGGACCATTGTAGAAGCTCCATGGGGTGGTTGCAGTGGTTGCGATGTATTTTGTGTGACTTAATGTGTAGGGACGGTAGTGTGTTGCTGAGGAATCAAAAAAAATTGCTACTAAATTGTGACATTTTATTGTAGGATTGTGATGTTTTGTTGTGGACATTGTTGATGAGGTGGCTGAGATGAAACAACAATGGTAGTAGTATGTTGTGGTGCTTGTGAGGGGATGGAAGTGTGTTGCAGTGGTACTTGCATCATAGTGAATTAATGAGGATTAACAAGAGGCTGTTGAAACACAAGGATATTACCTTGAGGTGGCGGTGGTAGACTTCCAGTAGGTGCAAGTCCTAGAGGTGGCATCAATGCAAGGATTGGAGTGCCCCCAATGTTGACATGTGGTTGAATAGGATGTTGAGGTGGGAGTGTTGGATCAAACAGAATGTTTTGCAGCATACCATAGGCATAGGGATCATTAGGATTAGGTGGCACCATAGAGGCTATGGATGGGAGGTGAGGATAACGTGTGACTTGATGTATCACAACTTTTTATGAACTCAAGGTGATACCAATTGTCTATAGGTGCACCTTTGGGGACATATGAATTTCCTGGAACATTTTGTGAGGTTTGTGGATCTTTAGGCAGAGGAAGAGACTAGATGTGGGTATACTATGACATATCAAAATTGGGTGGTGGTTTGAATCCTTTCATGATCAGAGTAGCAATGATCTTATTCCCACACTCGTTGAGGAGGCGATCTATCATCTAAACATTAGCAAGATTGCTTAGGTATTTTTCAATGGGTACTTTGGGCTAGTTGACCATGTTCTCACCTCTGGGCGGTGAGGTGTTTTGAACATCAATATTAGACTATGATGAAGAACCATTATTGGGATCTTGTGGGATATTTGAATTATTGTTGGGATCTTGGGGGATATTTGGCTAGGAACCTTGGGCTTGTTGTTTTTCCATTTGTTTCTTGGCTTGTGATTGAGTTTGAATGGGCATGAAAGTGAAAAAATACTATATGAACTAAGATGTGGTTTAAATTCTACGATGCAATGCAAAGATGACCTAAATGATGATTGAAGGATTGATTAGATCAGATAATGGATTGATAGATTGGATGATTGGATAAGGATCAGATTGGATGATTAGATAAGGATTAGATTGGATAAGATTGGATGATTAGATGAGATTGGATGATGAAAGGGATTTTAAACCAAGTTTAGAGATCACCCTAGGTGACTTAAGGTGTTGATTGATCATATTAAGGTTAGATAGATGATTGCGACACCAAATCCAACTTGAGATGGAAGTGGATTGATTGGGTTGAATGATTATTGACTGAATCAAGATAGATGACAATCCTAAGTAGATGTTGTAGGATGATGATTGATTCCAGACACATAGGTTAATTTGGATAATGAATTCAAATGAAGTTCAGATGATTTGGATTGAGAAAAAAATGAGGGATATGCAACCTAGAGATACTTTATGATGTACCTATATGATTTGGATGATGAGCGAAGAACCTTTAGAGGATGAAGATGGATTAAAATGAAAATTACAAGTGAATGGAAGATGCAAATGGCTGGATAAAGGTACAAGGTTGCCCAACTAAGGTGCAAGATCACCCAACTATGGTGCACGGTTTCCTAACTGAGGGTTAGGGTCACCTATCTAGAGGACAAGGTCACCTATCTAGAGGGAAAGGTCACCTATCTGGAGGGAAAGGTCACCTATCTAGAAGGAAAGGTCACCTAACTGGAGGAAAGATCGCCTATCTAGAGGACAAGGTTGCCTATACAGAGGGCAAGAATGATTTCCTATCCGAAGGGAAAGGTCACCTATCTAGAGGACAAGGTCACCTATTTGGAGGGAAAGGTTGCCTATCAGGAGGGAAAGGTTGCCTAACTTAGGGTCTAAGCTGCCTATCTAGAGGGAAAGGTCACCTAACTTAAAGTCAAGGTCACCTATCTGGAGGGTAAGATTGCCTAAGTCAAGGGAAAGGTCACACAAGTCAAGTGAAAGGTTGCCCAAAATTTTTTTGTATTTGTCTAAATCAGAACAGGAAAATGGATGTGTAGATCAAGCAAACAGACGCTCAAAACTATGAAATGGATGCTCAGAACAAGAAAATGGATGCTCAGAATGGGGAAACAGATGCTTGGAATGGGAAAATGGATGTTCAAAATAAGAAAACAGATGCTTGGAATGGGAAAACGGACACTCAGAATAGGCAAATGGATGCTTAGAATGGGGAAATGGATGCTCAAAACAAGCAAACAAATGCTCGAAACAGGGAAACGGATGCTTGAAATGGGTGAATGGACTGACAAATTGACTGAACGGAAGGCAAGAGTAACTGTTTAGAGTGAAAACTCATCCAAGTATGGGGCAAGGTTTCCCAATTTAAGGCAGAATCACCCCTCTTGATGGAACAGGAAAATTTGATGGGTTGTTTCACTAACAGTGACTGAGGTAGAAGGTAGTATCGCCCTTGTTTAGGGCAAGGTCACCCTTATTTGGGGCAGGGTCACCCCTGTTTAGGGTAGGGTATCCTATTTAGTGAAAGATGGGTGATTCTGATAGAAACAAATTGGGAAATGATTGAAACAAAAGGCAAGATCATCCCTATTGAGGGCAAGGTCACCCCTGTTAAGGGCAAGGTCACCTCTATCAATAGACCTAGACTTGACTTGGGAAAAATGACTATGGACAAGGATAGAAAATACAACAAATAAAAAGTAGAAGGTAAAGGTTGACTTGACTAAATAGAAATTCACTGGTTTTGCACAAAAAAGATAGCTCAAAAAACACAATCCTAAGATTAGTGAAAAGGGTATAGCCAACACGGTCCTCTAACTAGGCTAAACAAGGAAAAATAGGGAGTCCTCGATATCTGCATGGTACATGAGACACAATCATGAACAATAGTCCATCTACAAGCATGATTTGAGAACCCCCAATAGGGTACTAGAAGCTTAGACCAACTATACATGTCTTATCTAGGTATCACCCTAGCTTCACAGTTTTCCAGACATGACGTGACTGGATTTGGGTACATCTTTTGCTCTCCCCCTTTATATAGCCCACCGGTACACGTGGTTGGGATCATCCCTTAGGGTGAAATCCCCAAGAAAGTCCCACTAAAAAGAAAACATTAAACATTTTCAACTACTCCCCAAGATCACACGAAGTGCAAGGGGAAAGCTTGAATGATGTAGTGCCCCTTAGGCAACAAAAAGGACTAAGTGAGCTATGATTTCTCTTCACCCAAGACTGCCAAATGGTGCAAATGGATTGGATATGTCAATAGCCCAATTGAAAAGCATAACAAACAATAAATTGACTCCCCCTACTTAAATCTATGTGCCTAACTAGTGAGAAAACAAAAAACAAACTAACTAAAAAAAAACTTGGCATGTTCATCCTGTAGCAAATATGTTAGAAGTTTTAACCTCCAGTATTTGTCAAGCATGAAATAGCTACACAAATGTCAGTAAAAATAGGTGCATTCAAATACAAGACAAGTTAGGGGGTTAGCACTAAGGAAAACAACACAAAATAGACTTTGGAAATGAACTTTAAATCACTATTTTTACCTCAGTCACCTCTGTCTAGGTTAGGGTTGCCCCTGTTAGGGAAGGATCACCCTTGTTAGGGCAATGTTTCCCCTATTCAAGGTAGGGTCACCCCTATTAGTGAATAGGTTGCCTCTATTCATGAAACAGGAAGAAAATTTGCTCCTATTTCACATATGGGTGATTTTGCAAGGGAAAAATTGCCTTTGTTTAGATCAAGGTCACCTATCTTGGGGCAGGATTGCCCTTATTAGGGTAGGGTATCCCTTGTCTATTGTGGAGTCACCTCTATGTAACCTAAACCTACAAAATACTAAACAATAGATAATGTGAAAGCAAAAGACCCATTTGTGGGTCCCACCTGGCATGCCAAAAATGTGATGCAACATTATTTTTACTATCCTAAATGATGCAAAAAAATAGAATGAAAAGGAGAAAAACAACACTTCAACACCTCAAGATTAGCCTAAGTTGAACTCAAACAAAGAAAGATAAAGCAATGATTATTCTTGTCTAAGTTGATCTTCTTGGTTGGCCCTTTGGTGTAGCTTGAATGTGTTCTCCTTGATGGAAAATGGACTAAAATGCTATGCAAAGTGATGCAAATTTGATGTAGAATGCCATGAAAGACACTACAACAAATCCCTATGATTAGATCCCTTTTTTGCTCTATTTTTTGCTTCCATCCACTATTTTAATGTATTTTTCTCCAATTTTTTGAAATATTTGGTGCTATTTATTAGGATGGCACCATTTTTGGCATTTTTGTGCTGATCAGAATAAGTAGGCACTAAATCAAGCACTAATTAGTGCTAGGTTTAGCACTAAGTTTAGCGTTGTGTTTAGCGTTGGGCTTAGCTTTGGGTTTAGCTCTAGGTTTAGCTTCGAGTTTAGCATCAAGTT
Organism: Sequoia sempervirens; assembly: GCA_007258455.2. Classification (NCBI taxonomy): domain Eukaryota; kingdom Viridiplantae; phylum Streptophyta; class Pinopsida; order Cupressales; family Cupressaceae; genus Sequoia; species Sequoia sempervirens. Next base: position 127,878 of record VDFB02047683.1, on the reverse strand, counting down.
TAGCACCAGGGTTAGCTCTAATTTTAGCTCCAGGTTTAGCATCGAGTTTAACACCGAATTTAGCGCCAAGTTTAGCATCGAATTTAGCACTAGTTTTAGCACCTAATTGTTCTGATCTAGCAGGGATTAGGGGTTTTAGAACAAAAAATATTTCCCCAATATTCATTGGCCTTCAATTACTTTCCTACATTTTACTTGCATCTAAAGATCCCTCAACCCTAATCCCTCAACCCTCAACCTTAATCCCTAAAGCCTCAACCCCTATACCCTCTACCCTACACATTGGACCCTCAACCCTAATCCTTCAACCATATACCCTCAACCCTTAACCATCAACCCTAAACCTTTAAACCCTAAACCTTAAACCCCTAAACCTTATACCCTCTACCCTCAACCCTAATCCATCAATCCTATACCCTCAACCCAGTACCCTAAACCATCAATTCTATAGGTCCTCAACTCTAAACCAGCCTCTACCTTCTACCCTCAAGTACCCAATACCATCTACCCTCAACCCTCAACCCTTCCTTAAACCCAAGTAAACTCTCTACCCTAATCCCTCAACCCTTAATCCCTCAACCCTTAAACTCTCAACCCTCTACCTTGTACCCTCTACGCTCTACCATCAACCCTTAAACCCTAATCCCTCAACCCCTATACCCTCTACCCTATACATTGGACCCTCAACCCAAATCCTTCAACCATATACCCTAGTCAAACCTATACCCTAAATTCTCTACCCTAAATCATTAACCATCAACCCTAAACCCTTAAACCCTAAACCCTAAGCCCTAAATCTTTAAACCTTCTACCCTCTACCCTCAACCCTAATCCCTCAACCATATAACCTCAACCCAATACCCTAAACCATCAACCCTATAGGTCCTTGACTCTATATACCCTCAATTATCAACCCTCTACCCTATACATTCGATCCTCAACCCTCATATATCTCTATCCCTCCCTTCTCTTCTAATCTCCTCTCTATCTCACTTCTCCCTCCATCTCTTGATCCATCCATCACTCCCTCTCTACCCTAATCCCTCAACCCTAAACCATCAACCCTTAAACCCTAATCCCTCAACCCCTATACATTGGACCCTCAAGCATATACCCACAAACTTATACCCTAAACTCTCTACCCTCAACCCTTAACAATCAACCCTAAACCCTTAAAACTTCTACACTCTACCCTCAACCCTAATCCCTCAACCCTATACCCTCAACCCAATACCCTAAACCATATTCAACCCTATAAGTACTCAACTCTATACCCTCAATTGTCAACCCTCTACCCTATACATTGGATCCTCAACCCTCATTTATCTTTGTCCCTCCCTCTTCTTCTAGTCTCCTCTCTATCTCACTCCTCCCTCCATCTCTCTCTCCATCCATCCCTCCCTCTCTACCCTAATCCCCCAATGCTAAACCATCAACCCTTAAACCCTTAAACACTCAGCACTAAACCCTAACCCCTTGGTCCTTAAACCCTAAACTCTTAAACCGGCCTCTACCCTCTACTCTCAAACTACCCTCTACCCTCTACCCTCAACCCTCAACCCTTAAACCCCAGTAAACAATCTACCTTAATCACTCAACCCTCAACCCTTAAACCCTAATCCCTTAACCCCTAGTATACCCTCTACCCTATACATTGGACCCTCAACCCTATACATCCCTTGGTGTGACTATAAGGGCCTAAAAATTCGACTACATCCCTTTTGTAAATTTTATGGCATAATACACCTCATTTTTGTATTCAATCATCTATAGATTTTCCCATGTTTAAAATTATTGACTAAAGGATTAAAAATTGTTTTTAAAGGATAATATGAAGATAATAGTATGATCTTAAATTTGAGAATTCATAGCATTTGAATTAAATGACATTTTTATCTTCTTTTCAATTAAAAATTGTAATATTTAATTTGTAACATATTATAAAATAAATAAATAATAACATTTATATGTTGAATATTAATCATTATTGAGAATTTATTTTTCACAATAATAATATGAACGGTTTGGAAGAAATGCAAGAGGTGGTTTTATTTAATTAAAAAAAATCTTAGGGCACAAGGAATCTAATGTAATATCACAATTACAATAACAATCACACAATTATTTTAAATTATAATAATTAAAATCAGAATTTAATGATTAAATTATATATTTAATTCATATTCATTTTAGATTTATTTAAATAAATATTTTTCTATATATATTTTAAAATTAAAATTAATAATTGTTAAAGATATTTTTCATATTTTTATTTTATATAAAATAACATCAATAGTTTTTAATTATTAATTGAACATACAAATTAATAAATTTAATAAATAATAGTAATTTTTTATTATAAAATATATGTATTTTGTTTTCTAATTTTTTTTTAATATTAAAAGATTCAATGATTAAACATATACACTATATGTGATTGTGTTGAAATTTTTTCACATCAATATTTTTGCCGCCATGATGAGTTAGAACAAAATACCCAAGCCCTAATTTTCAACTCTCATTTTCACTTGTTTTTTTTGAGCTCCCTTGCCCTACACATATTGCCATCATTAGGGTTTGAAACCTCAAGCTTTCTGAAGGAGTCTCTGTCGATTTTCTCGCTGCTTTTGAGAGTTTTCTTCATAAAAATTTCTATTGATACTGAATCAAGTAAATCTTTCATGGTTCATCATTTGTTTCCACTTATTTGAATGTGTTTTCAAAGACATTTCTTCTCGGATTCTCATGAATTTTTCTATTGCTTTAGTTTGTCGACGCCTTTCTTTTTCTTGAGGCTGACATCAAATCACTTCTAGAGCTCGTATTTCTTCGAACAACAAGAATTTGAGTAAGTTTCTATGCGCAATTTCTTTATATCTTACATTTGTTTTCTATCAAAACAAGCTCAATTTGGACACAATAGATACAAATGAATGGGTGTTTTGTTTCTACCATGCATCCTTATTTTGAAACCTTCTATCTTGGCTCAACTTCTCTGGACTTAGCTCACTACTAAAATAAATGAAACAAATCATACTCTCCATATTTGGTTTGATCAAACAATGAAAGATTTTTTGATTTTTGCATTTTTTCTTTCTTGGTGATAGCTTGGTTGTGACCTCTCTAGAATATTTTTTCTATTTCCGAAAAGAAAAAATTGTAAAATTTTCTTTATTATATTTTTTAGTCTAAATGGAAATCACTAAATGACTATGTTTTTACCCTCAAATGCATACACCAAATTGTTAATAGTCAAGCTTTGTAGTGATATTTTCAAATATAGCAAAGGATAAACTATTAAGCACAAACAAACAAACAAAAAAACAAAACTTCCTACTAGCTAAAACAAATACCAATATTCCATTACAATCAAGGTTTGAAGGGAAAACAAATGAATGCTTACTTTTGGCTAATGTAGAGACTAGTAATTTTACATCAACAAGGGAGTGTTAAATAAATTGAACAACACATGAATTCAAAAAAATGTATCAAGTGATAAAAAAAGCTACCACTTACTGAATAAAAAGAATCAATACAAAGCTTGAAAATATTTGATGCAATGCAGGGGAGGTCTTCAAATCAACCAAACTCAAATTCTCTTGTTTGACAAAAACTTTACCTAAATTCTCTTCACTGTACCTCAATTTCACAAGGCCAAAAAGACTCCAAACCACCAAAACTTGATTCCAAATCTCACCTAAGCTCTAGTAAACCTTAAAAATCATTTATTTGATAGTTTCAAATCAACAAAGCACTTAGAAAGCTTGGTTTCATCAGGTTCACAAATTCTTGCATTCAAGGACTTAAACTCTTGAAGTAGTTCATATAGTTGAAATCAGGTAAATCTTTAAAATAAAATTAAATATCATAAAAAAAAAACCATATTCTAGGACCCATTTTTTCCTTCTAAAACATATCTCAAAACCAGCTATGGTCACTTTGGACCAACCTCTTCAAATATGGACTTCATCGTTGTCCTAAAAGGCTAATTTTGGCCTGCTTTTCAAATAAACTACTCTTAAAACTTGTTGGCCCTATAATTTTATGCTATTCAGCCACTTATCAGGTCTCAAAAACTCAGAATCCACCTTCCCCTTCAAGAGAAACACTTTCTAAAACACCCAATTGCAAAATCCTCACTTTATGTTCTTCTAAGGAGGGTTTTTTGAAAAACTATGATACATGCTTTAAAACACTTGGAAACCACTTCTAACATGCTTAAATATGTCTAAAAACACCTAATAAAACTTTATAAATTTATTCCTCCATAAATTTCACACTTTTCCATACTAAAACCTCACAATTTCACTCTTTTCACTCAAAAATTGCTCATTTTTGCAACTAGGCTTTGTGCCCATTGACCTCAAACAACCTTCCCTTCCTCCCTCAAGCCTCTAAACACCTAATCCTAAATTAATAGACCCATTCCACTTAGTCATAACATTTTACAGAAGGTGGAATAGGTCAAACTCCATTTAAGGTCTCAAAACCCTTGTATGTATAAATTCAAACCAGTTTTCTATAGATCAATAATAAAATCTGTTAAAATCAATGTAGAGCCTCCAAATATGATGAAAATAAAATATAGGTCCATCCCAAACCTGATCCAAACACTTTTAGATCAATAAGGGCCTGTACGGATTCGTACCAAGGCTTGAAATTGCTGAAAATGTTACAAAAATTAAAAAATTCTATAAAAACAATGGCTTTTGGCTTTCTAATTTTGACTAAAAGGTTGTCAAGGTAGGTTTAATGCTATTTTTCTTGTTTTGAGTCATGTTTATAAGTGGAATAAGATATAAAAAAGGTCAATGGTAATATCTTAGGTGAATAGGAGGGTCAAAAGTGAAAATATTGCAAATATGCAAAAAGATGTCAACAATAAACTTGCAAAAATGCAAAATTTGTAAAGGCCAATGGTTAGTTGGAGTTTGAAAAGTGGTTGGTTAGTTTGGAGATTTATTTTTGGGTTTTAAAATATTTAAAATACATGTACACCTCATGATGGGGGTTGGAATGTTACATTTTGAAAGAAATACCACAAAATCTATTAGTTTTTTTGCATAAATTATATGTTTTCAAGAAATCTGCTGCTATAGGCTGAATTGCTCATCAGTACAGAAGTACCACAGCCCAAGGATGATGTAATGTGTTGAGGGAATGTGTTATAGTTCATTTGAATCACATGGGAGGTTCTAATATTGAGTTTTGAGTGAGATATCTTCATTTTTTCCCCTTTTAGTTGAGTTCTGATTACTAATGTAATTACAATGTTTCTTATGATGAAACAGAGATGAATGATGGTTTTTTTCTCTTAAAAGCACAATTACTTAATTTGAGAAAAAATTTATTAACTTTCTTCAACTCTTTCATATGATTGGATGGATATTTATAGTGGTTAAATCCACCAATGTGTGTATCATACTTCACTCAAAGGCTTGATCTCATACATAGGCATGGGTTCATAATGCATTTTCCATGGTTTCGATGTTGAAGGTGTAGATTTATTAGGGTTTTTCCTCTGAAATAGTGCACCTTCAGCCCTTTAGTGCTGGGTGAAGATCATCAATCACTTTTCCATCTTAAAACTTGTTGGACGGAGGAGGCTAGTGGCATTGCCACCTCTAAAGTGAGCACCCTTTAACAAATTTAATTCTTATCAATTTGGGCATCAATCACTAATCAATATGCCCTTTTTTGGAATTGGAGCTTAGCTTCCTTTGGTTTCAACCACACAAAAATGTGCCCTAACTTTCTATTTTTACTTCTTTGGAAGAATTCACTCAGATCCTTACTATTGTTGCTAATTAGGTGAACTAACTCCATGGTTGGGCCAAAAAAAATATGTGCCAAGGGAAAAGAGTATTTTTTATTCAAACCTCATGCCTTAGCCATTCCATAGTCCTCTTTCTTTTTTCATAGTAAATACCAACTGAGAACTTCATTGTTTTTTGATCTTGCATACTATTATTTAAATGTCATCTTTTATTAGACTTGTTGATGATCACTTCTCTCTATCTAAGCAAAGAAAAAACAATGACAAGATGACTTAAAAATTTGATTACGAGAACCACAATTGATTGGATGGTTACAAGATCAAAATTAAAATGATGGCAAAAGGGAGCACAAGAGATGAGTTTCATATGGGTACCAACATGAGGATAGGTTGTATATATTTCTATTTAAGTTCTATATATTGATCTATTTCATTAAAAAAAAAGATTTTAACCCAATAAGATTGAATTTCATCATGAATTCTCATTTGCAATCATCAAGCCACTGGAAGGAACATTGTTTCCTTTTATTTTATTCCTGACATGGAAGTAACTAAAAGTTTTCATGTTATTTTCAAAATTGTTGGTTATTTGATACTAGCTTAACTTTTCTTGCAATGGTTGTATAGCATGAAAAAAATAGCCATATCAAATTCCTTTTTCCCAAGTCCTAATCTCTCAAGGTTAACAATCTCAATCTCACTAATAGTGATTACTAAGAAAGGTAATTCCACCAACTCTATCAAACAATTTACCGTAGGAATAATAAAAGCAGATGTGGTGTAGGAGAATATGTTTGATTTCTTGCCTCCATGAAGCCAAAATGTAATAAGTGATTAAAGAGTGCTAGGGGCTCATTTAATAAGTTTTATAAAACCATTTTAGAGATTTTTTATTCTTAGGAAGTTATATTTTAAGTCAGTTATCAAATAATGTTCAAAGTTGTTCCATATTGAAAAAAATGTCAAAAAGTGCAAAACAAAAGTTGTCACAATGTAAAAACTTGACAAATAATGGAATTTGAAGGGTCATAGAAGTTATTTTAATAGTTTTAGTAAGTTATAAAAGTTTAATATCCTTTAATAAGGCATTGTGAGTCGTTTGTAAGGGTGGTGGAAGAGAAAATTGAAGATTTGTAATGAAGAAATCATATTTTCACTATTTTTCCACTTCCTTCCTTCTGTTATGATGCATGGTACAATCTGTACAGCCTATTTCATGGCCTAAGATCACATGTGATTTAAATAATATTGAATCTAATTTATTTTGGCTTTTGTTTCATTTATTTTCATTGAGAAATGTGAAAGTCATTGTGTTTTTGGTGAAGACAACCAGTCCAGAAAATGTTTTCCAGAAATTGCAGTCAGAAAACATGTTAGTACAGTCTTGTACCGACCTGTACAGAGCTGAAACTTGGATATATGGAAAGGTATTGATGTCATGGAAAAAATTTCTTTTAACCAGTAATTTTTATAATGTCATTTAAAGGGTCAAACAATCCAATTTCTAAAAACTATCTTGAACATAGGTTTTTGGAGTTTGTATACAAAAAAATGTGTTTGTCTTGATTTGTATGGTGGAAAATCCTGATTTTTGGTGAGAAGGTTTATATTAGCACATTCTTTCATGTTCTAAATAATTAGACCAAATTATGGTGGTTATCATATGAGATCATGAATCCCTAGGTCTATATTTTGGGAAAAATCTAGAAAAGTGACTATGTACAAAGTTGTTTTGAGGAATTTTATTATGGTGAGTAAAGTTTTCTAGATTCTCATTTTTTATAAGGGGATTTTAAAGGTATTGTGATCCTTCTCTAATTAGGGTTTGGTGATGTCATACATTTGAATATTTTTTTTATTGACTAATCAGGCAAGGTAGCCTATTGATAGTGATATTTAGGAATGGAAAATGAAGTTTTTTTTTAATGGTTATTGATGAATTATCATGAAAAAAGAATGGAAAAGAGTATAATATGTTTGTACAGGTATAATAACACATTTTTGTGGAATTGGAAGGGGGTAAATGGACTTTGGGTATGTATTTTCAACAAACCCTCATGAAACAAGTAAGGAGTTGGAATGGTGAGGGTTTAGAGTATTGATTCATTAATGTAGTGATCTATTGATGAAGTTTGTTTTTTTCGACATATTTACATATGTTAAGTGTCTTGAATGATATTGGAGCCATTTTGGAAGTCTGAGTTATCATTTTGGTGTTGAGTGTCGAAATTGACAAGCTTAGGAATCTACAAGTTTGAGTTTGAGTTCATTGTTTTGGTGATGTCAAATGTGTTTTGAGGAAACTACAAGTAGTTGTATGCCTTAAACTTAGATTGGTTTTGTCGAATCAAGTGTTTTTTGTGAATTGAATTATGAGTTGATTTGTGATCCTCCTAGCACTACATCAAGAATCTTTGAAAGGAACTCCATGAAAACCAAGCTCTCTAAATGGTATATCAAACTCTAGTTCAAAATATTTTAGATGAGGCTGCTCCCATAGCTTTGTTACTCACTTGACAAATCCTTGAAACTCTGCATTGATTTTATTTTTCGTGTCCCTCTCTTGTTGTTCTTCCTCAATTTCATCAAGATCATACATTGACCTTCTTGTCCCTCCTAAAGTTTGGACCACATCCATTACCTCCACATAAAACTGGACATCCTTGGTCTTCTTGGTTCACACCATGATATGGTTATGCAAATGAAAATGAAGCAAAGTAATCATCTCCTTCTTAGTTGGCTAAAGGAATGCATGCTTAATGTTTTCATACATGATATCAGATCTCTTCTACACTCATGGTTGAATACTAAAATCCATTATGGTGGGCCTCTAGAGTTCTAGTCATCTTTCTTCCTCTTCCACCAAATGTTGGCATATTTTACTAACATTTATTAGAATTGTTGGATGTTTCACATCACTAGAATGACATATTAGCTGTAACTTTTATGAAATTTTATTATGGTATGTGCACTTTGGTATGATTTAATATGATTATGGTTTTGTTTCACATGTAATATTAGATATATAATAGAAAAATAAATTATTGCATGAAATAAATAATAAATTTTCATTTTAAATGTTTTCTTTTGTTGAACACGGGTCTTCTAGAAGATCAAGATGATCCTCATGATATATAGATCCAAAATATGTTGGTTTTGGTATAGATCACATGGCAGAGGATGATGATGACATAGATACAAAAGACACTAAGGTTGATGATGATGATGATAACGACGATGATGATCACAATGGTGATGATGATGATGAGGCAGTTGTTGGTAGTAGCCAGTGACATTCATGATCATATAGACTGCATCATGGATCATTGTTGATATATCATTATGATTCCTCTTTTCATGGTTACTATCATATATATCATTTTCATGGCCTACAGTACCATATTATTGAGTTGTATCATTTTGAAATATATCATTTGGACATGTATCATTTTGACTTATATCATTTTACGTTATATAATTTATCATTTTTTATTATATCATTTGTACATGTGTCATCTTGACTTATGTCGACTGTTGGACATGTATCATTTTGACATGTTATTAATCTAGTGGCATATTTGACTCGGTTGTTTTAATCACTTGTTTTGATCTACTTATATAGATATTTGACTCACTTGTTTTAATTATAAATGATGACCATATTATTAATAATTATCTTGTTATTTAATCATGTGAGTTAAATAATTAAATTACTTACTCTATAATCATATGAGTTATTTAAGAGGCATGATATATTTAATTAATTAAATTGAAATATAACATATTATTTAATTTACTTACTCTATAATCATATAAGTTATTTAAGAGGAATGATATATTTAACTAAGTAAATTGAAATAAAACATATTAAATTAATAAATTGAAGCAAAACAAGAAGCATTTTTAGAAGAAAAAAGGGAAGCAACAATGGAAGTCAAATTAGAAGAAAACCAGAAGCAATCTTGGAAGCAAAATTGGAAGTAAAATCAGAAGAAAAATTGGAAGCAAAACTGGAAGCAAAATTGGAAGCAAAATCGGAAGCAAATCTAGAAGCAAAACCCAAAGCAAAATTGGAAGCAAAACTAGAGGAAAACCTAGAAGAAAAACTAGAAGCAAAACTAGAAGAAAACATGAAAGCAACACAAGAAGAAAAACCAAAAGAAAAATCAAAAGCCAAATTAGAAGCAACAAAAAATTGGTGCTAAATTTGGCATTAAATCTGGCGCTAAATCCGGCGCTAAACCCAACACTAAATCTGTCACTAAATTAGGTGCTAATATTGATGCTAAATTCGACGTCAAAGTGAACATATCATTTTGCATTGAGTTTTGTGCCAATAAAGCTCCCAATTCATGAACACAAATACACTAAAATCTAGCGCTATTTTAGGTGCTAATTGCTTGTTTTTTTGTAGTGATATGTGGGTATTTGGGTTGATGAATGCAAAATGATAGCTTGATGAGTGGAATAATGGAGGTTGAATGAAAATGCAAGTGATTGAGTTCTAGAGCTTGAATGCTTGAATTGTAAATGTGTGAATGAATGAATGTGAGGCAAAATATTCCATTTTAAGGGAAGACTCTCTAGAGGAATCAATGGTAAGGATTTTTCCAACATGGGAAAGATGAAGGGTTGTGGTGAGTTGAGGACTCACAAGCCCTCACATCCTGCCATGTGGAAGAGGATGTGTCACAAGGACATGTGAGTTGGAAAGAAGACATGTGAGGTGGAGGTACTTGCAAGTACCTTGGGATTAGGGGAAGATTTCCTCAAAAAAGTTCTTGTCCCCATATGAGGGTGATGGTGACAAGTGAGGAATTTTAGAAAGTCCTCTCTTATCATCATGGGGATGAGAGAATTTGTTGGGAGAATAAATGTGAATTTTAAATTCACATGATTGGAAGGGAGAAGTGGTTGGGAGAATAAATTTGAATTTTAAATTCACATGATTAGAAGTGACTTGTGGATAATACACGGTCCTTATAAAGGAAGTCCTTGTCCCATGCGACTGATGTGAAAAGTGAAATAATTTAGAATTTCCCAACAACTTTCATGGGGAAGACAAATGCATTGAATGAATAAATGTGAATTTTAAATTCACATGGGAAAGAGGTCAAGGCTCAAAAAGGAAAGCACTTATGAAAGGTTGACTTGGAGGACATACCAAAGATGGCATGTGATTAGATTAAGGTTGTGCAAACAAATGATTACAAAGATTAATGAAGGATTAGAGGAAAGTGGGAGAATATGGAGGATGTAACATTAATCTTGATTAAAGGTGTGCACATCCTAATCATCGATTAATTAAACTAATCTAGATTAGAAGAAGGTTATGGAGGATGTGACAAGGAGAGAGAAAAAGGGGGAATTTAAAATTGATTTAAATTCAAAAATGCTAAATGATTAAATTAAATAAATTGATATATTTATTTAATTTATAGAGGAAATGATGAAAGGTAAAGTATTTAATTATTACATTAAATACTTTAGAAACCTTAGGCAAAGGGGGAATAAAAATCATTTAATTAATACCAGTGAAATATGAAATAGACGAATAAAGGGAACGAAATTGACCATGTAGGATTTGTCAATTTTGGATGTCTACAATAGGATTTTATGTACATATGTATGTATTTATGTATGTCTTTAGAGGGAGGGAGAATTTTATGAGAGAGAGAGAGATCTAGAGTTTTCTAGGTAGGGTTGGAGGGGGAGAGGGAGAGGGAGAGAGAGAGAGAGGGGGGGTGGAAGTGAGAGTTTAAGAGAGGGGGTGGGAGAGAATGCATTGGAATGAGAGGGACTTAGCTAGGTATGGTGGGAAGGATAGAGGGAGGGGGAGAGAGAGAGAGGGGGGAGTAGGAGAGAAAGAATTGAGAGAGAGGGAGAGACAGAGGAGGGAGAGATAGAGAGAGACAGAGAGAAGGAGAGTTATGTAGGTAGGGTTCCAAAGGGATAGACTTGAGAGATAGGTAGTGAGAGGAAGTGCAAGAGAGAGGGAGTGTGAGTAAGAGACCTAAAAGAGGGAGAGGGTGTGGGGGGGAGTGACCTGATAGAGGGAGAGAAAGTGGGGATGGAGTGAGAGGGACTTATCTAGGTAGGGTGGGAGGGATAGATAGAGGGGATAGAGAGAGAGTTACCTAGGTAGGTTGCCAAAGGGAGAGACCTGAGAGAGAGGGGGGTGGGAGGGAGAGACATGAGAGGGAGGGAGAGAGAGGGAGTGGGAGAGAGTGCGAGGGAGATAGAGAGAGATAAATAGAGAGAGTGAGAGAGAGTGGTTGGGATTGATTGAATGAGAGGTATGTAGAAAGAGGGAGAGGGTAGATAAAGATAATTAGAGAGGGTAGGAGAGAGGGAGGGAGGGATACGTGAGATGTATATGGTAGAGGGCTAAGAATAGAGGGTATAGGATTTATAGTTTAGGGTTTTAGGGTTGAGGAATGAAGGATTAAGTGTTGAGGGATGAGATTTTAGGTTTGAATATTTAATGTATAGGGTAGAGGGTAGAGGGTTTAAGGGGTGATAGTTGAGGGTTTAAGGTTGAGGGTAGAGTATTGAGGGTATATGGTCAGGGGATTAGGGTTGAGGGTCCAATGTATAGGGAAGAGGGTATAGGGGTTGAGGGATTAGGGTTTAAGAGTTGAGGGACTAGGGTAGAGAGTTTACTAAATGGGTTTAAGGGTTTAAGGGTTGAGGGATTAGGGTAGAGGTTAGAGGGTAGAGGATAGAGGGTAGATGGTTTAAGGGTTTAGGGTTCAAGGATTGAGGGTTTAGGGTTTAGGGTTGAGTATTTAAGGGTTTATATGGTAGAGGGTAGAGGGTTTAAAGGTTGAGGGATTTAGGTTGAGGGTAGAGGATTGAGGGTATAGGGTTGGGGGATTAGGGTTGAGGATCCAATGTATAGGGTAGAGGGTATAGGGGTTGTGAGATTAGGGTTTAAGGGTTGATGGATTAAGGTTCAAGAGGGTTGAGGGATTAGGGTAGAGAGTTTACTAAGTGGGTTTAAGGATTTAAGGGTTGAGGGATTAGGGTTGAGGGTAGAGGGTAAAGGATTGAAGGTAGAGGGTAGAGGGTTTAAGGGTTTAGGTTTTAAAGGTTAAGGGTTTAGGGTTGAGTGTTTAAGGGTTTATCGGGTAGAGGGTAGAGGGTTTAAGGGTTGAGGGTAGAGGAGTGACAGTATAGGGTTGGGGGATTAGGGTTGAGGATCCAATGTATAGGGTAGAGGGCATAGGGGTTGAGAGATTAAGTTTTAAGAGTTTAGGGATTAAGGGTCAAGAGGTTTGAGGGATTAGGGTAGAGAATTTACCCAGTGGATTTAAGGATTTAAGGGTTGATGTATTAGGGTTGATGGTAGAGGGTAGAGGATTGAGGGTAGAGAGAAGAGAGTTTAAGGGTTTAGGGTTTAGGGTTGAGTGTTTAAGGGATTATATGGTAGATGGTAGAGGGTAGAGGGTTTAAGGGTTTAGGGTTTAGGGTTGAGGGTAGAGGATTGAGGGTATAGGGTTGGGGATTAGGGTTGAGGATCCAATGTATAGGGTAGAGGGTATATGGGTTGAGGGATTAGGTTTTAAAGGTTGAGGGTTTAAGGGACAAGAGGGTTGAGGGATTAGGGTAGAGAGTTTACTAAGTGGGTTTAAAGGTTTAAGGGTTGAGGGATTAGGGTTGAGGGTAGATGGTAGAGGATTGAGGGTGGAGGGTAGATGGTTTAAGAGTTTAAGTTTTAAGGGTTGAGGGTTTAAGGTTAGGGTATAGGGTACAGGGCACAGGGTTTAAGGGTTGAGTGTTTAAGATTGAGGGTAGAGGATTGAGGGTATAGGTTTGGGGGATTACAATTGAGGGTCCAATGTAGAGGGTAGAGGGAGTAGGTTTTAAGGGTTGAGGGATTAAGGATCAAGAGGATTAAGGGATTAGGGTAGAGAGTTTACTAAGTGGGTTTAAGGGTTTAATGGTTTATGGTAGAGGGTAGAGGATTAACGATAGAAGGTAAAGGGTTTAAGGGTTGAGGGTTTAGGGTTTAGTGTTTAGTGTTTAAGGGATTATAGGGCAGAGGGTAGATGGTAGAGGGTTTAAGGGTTTAAGGTTTAAGGTTGAGGGTAGAGGATTGATGGTATAGAGTTGAGGTATTAGGATTTAGGGTCCAATGTATAGGGTAGAGGGTATAGGGGCTAAGGGATGAGTGTTTAAGGGTTGAGGGTTTAAGGGTCAAGAGGGTTGGGTGATTAGGGTAGAGAGTTTACTAAGTGGATTTAAGGGTTTAAGGGTTGAGGGATTAGGGTTGAGGGTAGAGGGTAGAGGATTGAGGGTGGATGGTTTAGGGTTCAAGGGTTGAGTGTTTAGAATTTTATACGGTATAGGGTAGAGGGTAGAGGGTTTAAGGGTTGAGGGTTTAAGTTTGAGGGTAAAGGATTCAAGGTATAAGGTTAGGGAATTAGGGTTGAGGGTATAGGGGTTGAGGCATTAAGGTTTAAGGGTTTGAGGAATTAAGGGTCAAGAGGGTTGATAGATTAGGGTAGAGAGTTTACTAAGTGGGTTTAAGGGTTCAAGGGTTGAGGAATTAGGGTTGAGGGTAGAGGGTATATGATTGAGGGTAGAGGGTTTAAGGGTTTGAAGGTTCAGGTTTTATGGTTTATGGTTGAGTGTTTAAGGGTTTACAGTGTAGAGGGTAGAGGGTAGAGGGTTTAAGGTTGAGGGTAGAGGATTGAGGGTATAGGGTTGGGGGTCCAATGTATAGGGTAGAGGTTATAGGGGTTGAGGGATTAGGGTTTAAGGTTTGAGTGATTAAGGGTCAAGAAGGTTGAGGGATTAGGGTAGAGAGTTTACTAAGTGGGTTAAGGGTTTAATTTTTGAGGGATTAGGGTTGAGGGTAGAGGGTAGAGGATTGAAGGTGAAGGGTAGAGTGTTTAAGTGCTTAGGTTTTAAGGGTTGAGTGTTTAAAGGTTTATAGGGTAGAGGGTAGAGGGTAGAGGGTAGAGGGTTTAAGGGTTTACGATTTAAGGTTGATGGTTGAGGATTGAGGTTATAGGGATGTGGGATTAGAGTTGAGGGTGCAATGTATACAGTAGAGGTTATATTGGTTGAGGGATTAGGGTTTTATTGTTGAGGGATAAGGGTAGAGAGTTTACTAAGTTGGTTTAAGGGTTTAAGGGTTGAGGGATTAGGGTAGAGAGTGTAATAAGTTGGTTTAAGGGTTTAAGGTTTGAGGGATTAGGGTTGAGGGTAGAAGGTAGAGGGTAGAGGATTGAGGGTAGAGGGTATAGGGTTTAAGGGTTTAGGCTTAAAGGGTTGAGGGTTTAGGGTTTAGGGTTTAGGGTTTAGTGTTTAAGGGTTTATAGGGTAGAGGGTAGAGGGTAGAGGGTTTAAGGGTTGATGGATTAAGGTTAAGGGTAGAGGATTGAGGATATATGATTGGGGTATTAGGGTTGAGGGCCCAATGTATAGGGTAGAGGGTATAGGGTTTGAGGGATTAGGGTTTAAGGGTTAAGGGATTAAGTGTCAAGAGGGTTGAGGGATTAGGGTAGAGAGTTTACTAATTAGGTTTTAGGTTTTAAGGGTTGAGGGATTAGGGTTGAGGGTAGATGGTAAAGGATTAGGGGTAGAGGGTAGAGGATTCAGGGTAGAGGTTAGAAGGTTTAAGACTTTACAAGTCAAGGATTGAGGGTTTAGGGTTGAGAGTTTAAGGTTTTATAGGGTAGATAGTTTAAGGGTTGTAGGATTAAGGTTGAGGGTAGAGGATTGAGGGTATAGGGTTGGGGGATTAGGTTTGAGGGTCCATTGTATAGCATAGAGGGTATAGGGGTTGTGGGATTAGGGTTTAAGGGTTGAGGCATTAAGGGTCAAGAGGGTTGAGGGATTAGGGTAGAGAGTTTACTAAGTGGGTTTAAGGGTTTAAGGGTTGAGGGATTAGGGTTTAGGGATTAGGGTTGAGGGTAGATGGTAAAGCATTGAGGGTAGAGGGTAGAAAGTTTAAGGGTTTATGGTTTAAGGGTTGAGGGTTTGGGGTTTAGGGTTGATTTTTTAAGGGTTTATCGGGTAGAGGGTATAGGGTTTAAGGGTAGAGGATTGAGAGTATAGGGTTGGGGTATTATGGTTGAGGTTCCAATGTATAGGGTAGAGAGTATAGGGGTTGAGAGATTAGGTTTTAAGGGTGGAGGCATTAAGAGTCAAGAGGGTTGAGGGATTATCGTAGAGAGTTTACTAAGTGGGTTTAAGGGTTTAAGGGTTGAGGGATTAGGGTTGAGGGTAGAGGGTAGAGGATTTAGGGTAGAGGGTAGAGGGTTTAAGGGTTGATGGTTTAGGGTTTAAGGTTGAGTGTTTAAGGTATTATATGGTATATGGTAGAGGGTAGAGGGATTAAGTGTTTAAGGTTTAAGGTTGATGGTAGACGATTCAGGGTATAGGGTTGGGGGATTAGGATTGAGGGTCTAATGTATGGGGTAGAGGGTATATGGGTTGAGGGATTAGGGTAGAGAGTTTACTATGTGGGTTTAAGGGTTTAAGGGTGGAGGGTAGAGGGTAGAGGATTGAGGGTGGAGGGTAGAAGGTTTAAGAGTTTAGGGTTTAAGGTTTGAGGGTTTTGGGTTTTGGGTTAAGTTTTTAAGGTTTAATAGGGTAGAGGGTAGAGGGTAGAGGGTTTAAGGGTTGAGCGTTTAAGGTTGAGGGTAGTGGATTGAGTGTATAGGGTTGGGGGATTACGATTGAGGGTCCAATGTAGAGGATAGAGGGTATAGGGGTTGAGGGATTAGGTTTTAAGCATTGAGGGATTAAGGGTCAAGAGGATTGAGGGATTAGGATAGTGATTTTACTAAGTGTTTTTAATGGTTTAATGGTTGAGGGATTAGGGTTGAGGGTAGAGGGTAGAGGAATTAGGGTAGAAGGTAAAGGGTTTAAGGGTTGAGGTTTTAGGTTTTATTGATGAGTGTTTAAGGGATTATATGGTAGAGGGTAGAGGGTAGAGGGTTTAAGGGTTTAAGGTTTAAGGTTGAGGGTAGAGTATTGAGGGTATAGGATTGGGGGATTAGGGTTGAGTGTCCAATGTATAGGCTAGAGGGTATAGGGGTTGAGGGATGAGGGTTTAAGGGTTAATGGTTTAAGGGTCAAGAGGGTTGAGGGATTAGGGTAGAGAGTTTACTAAGTTGGTTTAAGGGTTGGAGGATTAGGGTTGAGGGTAGAGGGTAAAGGTTTGAGGGTGGAGGGTAGGGGGTTTTAGGGTTGAGAGTTTACAATTTAGGGTTGAGTTTTTAAGAGTTTATAGGGTAGATGGTAGAGGGTAGAGGGTTTAAGGGTTGATGGTTTAAGGTTAAGAGTACAAGATTGAGGGTATAGGGTTGGGAAATTAGGGTTGAGGATCCAATGTATAGGGTGGGAGGTATAGGGGTTGAGGTATTAGGGTTTAAGGGTTGAGGGATTAGGGTAGAGAGTTTACTAAGTGGGTTTAAGGGTTTAAGGGTTGAGGGATTATGGTTGATAGTAGAGGGTAGAGGATTGGTGGTTTAAGGGTTTAGGGTTTGAGGGTTGAGGGTTTAGGGTATAGGGTTGAGTGTTTAAGGGTTTATAGGGTTTATGATTTAAGGGTTGAGGGTTTAAGGTTGAGGATAGAGGATTGAGGATATAGGGTTGGGGGATTAGGGTTGGGGGATTAGGGTTGAGGGTTCAATGCATATGGTAGAGGGTATAGGGGTTGAGGGATTAGGGTTTAAGAGTTGAGGGATTAAGGGTCAAGAGGGTTGAGGGATTAGGGTAGAGAGTTTACTAAGTGGGTTTAGGGGTTTTTAAGGGTTGAGGGATTAGGGTAGAAAGTTTACTAAGTGGGTTTAAGGGTTTTAAGGGTTGAGGGATTAGGGTTGAGGGTAGAGGGTAGATGATTGAGGGTGGACGGTAGAGTGTTTAAGTGTTTAGGGTTTAAGGGTTGAGGATTTAGGGTTTAGGGTTGAGTGTTTAAGGGTTTATACAGTATAGGGTAGAGGGTAGAGGGTTTAAGGGTTGAGGTTTTAAGGTTGAGGATCGAGGATTGAGGTTATAGGGTTGGGGGATTAGAGTTGAGGGTGCAATGTATAGGGTAGAGGGTATAGGGGCTGAGAGATTAGGGTTTTTGTGTTGAGGGATTAATGATCAAGAGGGTTGAGGGATTAGGGTAGAGAGTTTACTAAGTGGGTTTAAGGGTTTAAGGGTTGAGGGATTAGGGTTGAGGGTAGAGGGTAGAGGATTGAGGGTAGAGGGTATATGTTTTAAGGGTTTAGGGTTTAAGGGTTGAGGGTTTAGGGTTTAGGGTTGAGTGTTTAAGGGGTTATAGGGTAGAGGGTAGAGTGTAGAGGGTTTAAGGGTTGAGGGTTTAAGGTTGAGGGGTAGAGGATTGAGGGTATAGGATTGGGGGATTATGGTTGAGTGTCCAATGTATAGGGTAGAGGGTATAGGTGTTGAGGGATTAGGGTTTAAGGGTTTAGGGATTAAGTGTTAAGAGGGTTGAGGGATTAGGGTAGAGAGTTTAATAAGTTGGTTTAAGGGTTTAAGGTTTGATGGATTAGGGTAGAGGGTAGAGGGTAGAGGGTAGAGGATTGAGGGTAGAGAGTATAGGGTAGAGGATTGAGGGTAGAGGGTATAGGGTTTAAGGGCTTAGGGTTTAAGGGTTGAGGGTTTAGGGTTTAGGGTTGAGTGTTGAAAGGGTTATAGGGTAGAGGGTAGAGGGTAGAGGATTTAAGGGTTTAGGTTTTAAGGTTTAGGGTAGAGCATTGAGGGTATTGGGATGGGGGATTATGGTTGAGGGTCCAATGTATAGGGTAGAGGGTACAAGGGTTGAGGGATTAGGGTTTAAGGGTTGGTGGTTTAAGGGTCAAGAGGGTTTAGGGATCAATGTAGAGAGTTTACCAAGTGGTTTTAAGTGTTGAGGGATTATGGTATATGGTAGAGGGTAGAGGGTTTAAGGGCTTAGGGTTTAAGGGTTGAGGGTTTAGGGTTTAGGGTTTAGGGTTGAGTATTTGAGGGATTATAGGGTTGAGAGTTTATGGTTAAGGGTAGAGGATTGAGGTTATAGGTTGGGGGATTAGGGGTTGAGGGTCCAATGTATAGGGTAGAGGGTATATGGGTTGAGGGATTATGGTTTAAGGGTTTAGGGGTTAAGGGTCAAGAGGGTTGAGGGATTAGGGTAGAGAGTTTACTAAGTTGGTTTAAGGGTTTAAGGGTTGAGGGATTAGGGTTGAGGGTAGAGGGTAGAGAATTGAGGGTGGATGGTAGAGGGTTTAAGGGTTTAGGTTTTATGGTTTAAGGGTTGAGGGTTTAGGGTTGAGTGTTTAAGGGTTTATAGGGTAGAGGGTAGATGATTTAAGGGTTGAAGGTTTGAGGTTGAGGGTATTGGATTGAGGGTTAGGGTTGGGGTATTAGGGTTGAGGATCTAATGTATAAGATAGAGGGTATAGGGGTTGAGGGATTAGGTTTTAAGAGTTGAGGGATTAAGGGTAAAGATGGTTGAGGGATTAGGGTTGAGGGTAGAGGATTGAGGGTAGAGGTTTTAAGTGTTGAAGTTTTAAGGGTTGAGGGTTTAGGGTTTGGGATGTATTGTTTAAGGGTTATAGGGTAGAGGGTAGAGGTTAGAGGATTTAAGGATTGAGGGTTGAGGGATTAAGGGTTGAGGGTTGAGGTTTAATGTATAGGGTATAGGGTATAGGGTAGAGGGTTTTAGGGTTTTGGGTATAAGGGTTAAGGGGAGAGGTAGAGGGGAGATAGATAGAATTAGGGTATAAGGATTGAGGGTATAATGGTTAAGGGTAGAGGGGAGAGGGGAGAGGGATAGGAGAGTGAAAGAGAGAGAGAGAGGGGTGGAGTATGAGGGAGTGTAAGAGAGATAGAGGGTAGAGGATAGAGGGTATAAGGGTAGAGGGTAGAGGGTAGAGGGGAGAGAGATAGAATTAGGGTTTAAGGGTTGAGGGTATAAGGGTTAAGGGTAGAGGGTAGAGGTGAGAGAGATAGTATGAGTGAGTGAGTGAGAGAGAGAGAGATGGATTTGAAAGAGGGAGAGGGGGTAGGAGGGAGAGGGGGGAGGAGAGAGGGATGATATAGGGTATAAGGGTATAGGAGAATAGTTAGGGTATAAGGGTTAAGGGTATAAGGGTTAGGGTGAGGGGTGGAGAGAGATCACGGTGAGAGAGGAGTTGAGAGAGGGAAAAGGCGGTATGGGGAGAGAGAGAGAGAGAGAGAGGAGAGAGAAGAGAGAGAGAGGGTTAAATTATAGGTATCTGGGTTAAGGGTAGAGGGGAGAGGGGAGAGAGATAGAATTAGGGTTTAAGGGTTGAGTGTATAAGGGTTATGGGTAGATGGTAGAGGGGAGAGAGATATAATTATGGTTTAAGGGTTAAGGGTAGAGTATATATGGGAGAGAGGAGAGGGGAGACAGACAAAAGAAGTGAGAGAGAGAGAGAGAGTTGAGAGAGGGAGAGTGGGTAGGAGGGAGAGACTTGAGAGAGAGACAAAGGGAGTGGGAGAGAGATAGGAGTGAGTGAGGGTATAAGGGTTAAGGGTAGAGGGTAGAGGGGAGATAGGTAGAATTATGGTTTAAGGGTAGAGGGGAGAGAGATACAATTAGGGTATAGATGGTATAGACAAAGAGAGAAAATAAATCTATTAAAAAACCAACTTTCTCATAATGTGAGCACATTTTGAAGAAGTAGAGATATGACCATTTTAGCAAGAAATAACGCGCTCACATTATAAGGTGAGCATGTTTTGGATTTCTCTAAAAATGGTAAAAAAACTGAATATACTCATGATCTCAAGGCCCACATTTTTCATATTCTCCTAGTTCTACGCGTCCTCCAACAAAAAGTAGCTTTTTGATAATGTTGTGAAGTGTGCATGCATGTTTTTCACATTCCACCACCATTTTCATGATCTTTCCACCACCTTTGCATGAAATATCAGAGTTTTCATGTTGAAAGGAATATAATATCAATTCAAGTTTGAATTCTAGTGAAAACTGATATACAATTGAATTTTGGAGGGTAACATTAAGCTTTTGAAAAAGTCAAATTTTTGAGGAGTTTGAAGAAAGAAGAAGCAAAGGCTACATAATTGGTGGAACTCCTCCATTTGAAACTCTATTTTTTTAGGTATGTGAAGTCCTTACACATTTTAAATTACACAATTATACACTTTCCAATTACATTTTTAAACCACATCTCTTTGAGGCATTTTGCTATTTAACAATTGAATTACCTTGTGTATGCTTCCACATTTTGTATACACATATATATGACATAATTTTTAAGGAACTAAAATAAAACATTATTTCACAATCCTTTATTATGGATGTTCATACCACTCTCCAAAGCTTTCATTGAGGTATTTTGTCAAAAAGTTATACCAACCAGCTGATTGCCTTGTCTATGCTACCAAGTTTCCCATACATGTCTCTAAAAAAGTGGAATATACTCCTCCCACATTGATAACTCTTTAAAAATATTTTTTTTTTCATCTCTATTTCTAAATTACCTCATCACTAAATCTACCTCATCACCTATGTTGTGATATATTTTAAATTTTTCCTTGATTAGTCTACCTATAAGGGATTCTAACCCTTCTCTCCACTATTTCAAGACTCTTTATTCAAGGATAAGTTAGAAACATGGGGAAAGGTGCAACCTATCTTGTAGAGCATTTACCAAAAACAAAAAACCATCAAGGGTACTTCTTACCCTAAACACAACTTGAGAAGATCAATTTACAATTCACCAAAAAACTCGTTTCAATTCTCAACAAAAACCCTTCATTTTCACTTCATTTCTATAAAGCATCAAATCATCAAAATTGTCTCAAAAAATTTATCAAAATCAAAACATCTCAACCATCATCATTATAATAGGATCAAAACAAAAACTTGATTAGGAAACTCTGAATCCATCCATTCATTCAACATGCACCAATTTACTATTTAAAGCAACTTGCTCCACAAGGAAAAATGGACAACAAACCAACCATTCATACTTCTAATATTTTACCAGAATTCCAAGACACTATAATCATCATGATTTAGATTGAAATAAACCAAATACTTTGTGAGAAAACTCTGAAACATTCAATCTTGATCAACATGCATACTCAAGTCACCAATTTGCACCATGGTTCCACATTACTCAAAACACCAAAACAACAAATTTTCTTTCTAAATTTTTTTGAAGAATTAAGACATATCTACCAACACCACTTAGACATATTCAAACCAAAATCCATCACTCAAATCACTATTTGTACAAAATTACTCTTTCTAGCTCAATCAAGGCACCAAATTCCTAGTAGGTTTCCAAACCCCTAAATTGGGTGTTTCTCTTAACCCACCTTGAAACTTTACAAAAAAAAATTATATTTAGGAACCCTTTTCAATCTTATTTAACATACTTGAATAGTAGGGTATGTTACTTTTTAAAATATATCAACAAAAATGACTGTCCCATAGTAGAATGCACCAAATTAGGTCAATTTTGTGAAGCAACCATCAACAAAACAACTCCAAACCATTAAATAACCTTGTGAAGCATTGAGATAGGGTTTAAAACTTTGATTTCACCAACTTGGACAGATAGAAAGACTCAATAATGCACTATATTATAAAACCCTCATTCTAGGTCATCATTGTCTAGATATGATAGGGGTTTATTATAGGAAATATACCTTCCCAAATTTATTTTACTTAACATCTACTTCAAACATCTTCTAAATGATATACAAAAAATTTTAGAAACCAAATCTCAACCATCTTGTAAGAATCTACAAATAATTCCAATATGGAGCCATCATTTTCTATGGTAAAACTCAAAAATTCCTAAGAGGGTAGCAACAAAACTTCATATTCTTTCCTTCCCCTGCATTTACACACACATTAAAATTGAAAGGAAAATAATTCAATTCATTCCACTGATCTAACTAACCCTACATTGGTGGAATGGAAAATTTAACTCTTTAATAGACTCTTAAAACGCTTGTCTGAGGGTTTCAAATCTGTTTACTATAAAAATGCTCCAAAATCCTTGAAACTTAATGGAATTCCCTCAAAATTCTTTCAAAAAGGTGATAAAACTTTACTCTACAAGATACAATCAAGAATATAACCTAAGAGGTACTTGTACAATCCGTACAAACTAAAGAATGATAGAGAAAACACAAGGAATTTTGAACAAGGTACCTTTATTTTCTATTTTCTTTCAAGAATACAAAACTACCACTTTGCTTTCCTTATCCAATCCTTAAATAGATGTTTAAATTTTAATGGGCCCTCACATGACCATTTTATAATGCTTTCATGGTGAACATATAAATTTCATGAAATTCCCTATTAGAGGCATATTGTGCACAAGGTGCTCCTACACTAGGGAAATGTATGCCTCATAGAAATGGGGTTTCACAGTGATGTACATCATTGTGAGACCCCATTTCTATAAGGAAATCACCATGAGACCCCATTTATATGATTCATACACTGCCCCTGCCTTCTCAACCCTATTGCATTAGCAGGCTAGTAAGTGAGCGAGCTTGCCAATGCTCCACTAGCCTGCCAATGCGGTAGGTTTGAGAAGGTAGGGGCAACATATGCCTCATAGAAATGGGGTCTCATAGTGAAGGTAGGGGTAGCATGTGAGACCCAATTTCTATGAGGCATATGCTGCCCCTACCTTCTCAAACCTACTGCATTTCCAGGCTAGTGAGTGAGACCCCAATGCAGTAGGGTTGAGAAGGTAGGGGCAACATATGCCTCATATAATTTTGGTCTCCATGAGATCCCATTTCTATGAGGCATACGCTCCCCTTACCTTCTAATGTAATGAGTAGGGTATGAACTTGTTCACAACACAATCTAACACAAATCAAGCAACCTTTCAAGAATTATAACCCCAACCACATTCCTAATTTCTCCACAACCAACCAAGGCTTCTAACATCTTGATTTTAGTCTGCACAAACTCAAAAGAACAAGAAATGTTGTTGATCCAAAGTTTACATACATTTCGCCTCTCAAACCTCACCATTCCACTTTAAAATGCATATTTTCACCACTAGGGCATCATGCCCAAATGCTCAAACAACTTCTCTTGCTCCTAGGACTCATTCAAACATCTATCCCAAAAATTTCAGACCTATCCCACCTAGTTAGAAATTGCAAAGGATGGGATAGTTTTTATTTCATTGTGGACAACTACAAACCCTTAAAATAGGGTTACACAGGCTGCTTATAGTAAATTAGACCACACTTTCACCAAACACAATAACAAGAGCTCAAACCAGATTCAAATAAAATATGCCCCCTACCTTTATCAAATTCACAAAGTATTAGAATGGTCTACCCCTATACGGAACAATACTAGGCCTACAAACTGAGAATTTACTAGAAAATAATAGTAAAACTAAGATATTTTCTTGATTTTCTTCTTCAAAATCTTCAAGACCCATTACAACGAGTTCTCCTACATATTTAAACTTGTTCCCACCAAAAATTAACTATTTCAACTTCCTCCAATGACCATTTGAAGCAAATGACCATTGGCATTCTACAAACTTTCATTTTTGCACTTTTTTATACTTTTTGAAATGACAACTTTTCATATTTTGCAAATGTTTACAATTTTTAACTCTCTAACCTCCTATAGGATGATTATAAGTATTTTTTATGAAGCCTTGAATGACATATATTTCATTTATTTGAATGGATACATTTTTTAGGAACTAATATTCATCTCATTACCATGCTATAGGTAAAATTATGTGTCATGCCAAAGAAACAAACAAGGAATAAAATAAAAGAGGAAGAGTATGAAACCAAAAAATAAAAGGAGAGAGAATGGGTGGTGACATATCATGAAAAGAAGAAATTGGGTACTATTGACGAAAACAAGCCAACTGAAGAGGAACCTCAACCGTCAAAAAGAGAATAGGCATTGGCAACACAAAGGGCACGAATGTGAAAGCTTCATGGTAAGATAGATTCAAATACCATAGTTGGAGACACACCCTCTATGACAAGTGAATACAAAGGGAGAGAATTAAGCACAAGCGAATATGGAGGGACACCAACTACCACAAGTGAATATGGAGGGACACCATCTATTCAAAGTGAATATTGTTGGACACTGCCATCCAATACATCTCAAGTTGAGAGTACATCATAACTCGGATTTGACAAAGAAGGTATGCCATCATACCCATGTGAACCTCAAGGTATGTCTTCTACTCCACCCTCAATCGAAGGTACACAATCTATCCCACCTCAATTAAATATTGATGAAATTCCTAATGTTGAGATGTATGTACCTAGGAGAACACCACCTAGAATTTTGCGTAGAAAGCCAAAGTATTTGATTAATATTGATGAGGATATTTTGTAGCACATGGAAGGTAAGATTCCAACACACAATTGTAGAAGATATGTTGATAAGATTTAGAAATTCTTCTTTGAAAGGATAAATGAGACCACAAGATGCCAACTATTTGTTGAAATGATGTAGGGTATAAAGTATAGAAACATCATGAAGACTCTTGGGTTGAGAACATCGAATGTAACAAGTGAAAACACTATTGTCAGGAATCTAATGGATGCTTATAAGAGTGTGGATAAGACCTCACACTCAAAGGATATTAATGTCACCCGATGTGTCATTACATTGACTTTGGTAAGAAATCAAACAAAGAGAGCTCATCTCATTAGAAAGACGAGTGAAAAAATGAGAATTAGTAGAAAAACTTTATGAAAAGTCAGTTAAAGGCAACAAACAATTGAGGGCACCAATTTAAATGAATTATGGGCATTCTCAGGGAGACTGCAACAAAAAGATAAAAAAAATGTTGAAGCATTGAGAACACTAGTTGAAGAGTATTGGAAGAATAACACAAGGCCATCTTCAAATCAAAGCGATGTGGTAAGAAGGAGAATCGATAGTCGGAACCATGAACCACATCCAAAACATTTTTTTGGATACAACCCAAACCCAATTTTTTTGTAAATTTCAAAAGGATTATCCTCAAATTAGTATTTGTCAAATATTTTTTGAAATGCTTAAACCTTTTTCTGTCAAGATAAATCACACATTCACTACTTGTTATAGACTACATATTGAATTCTCTAACCATTATGATGTTTATCGTTCTATATGTTTAGATTTGCATACTAAATATTTTTTGCAGGATTGTGGCATAAAAGCCCCACCAAAATATTTAAGAGAGTTCTTATCAAAAAATTAATGTGAAATAGAGGATGGCCAAATATTATATAAGACATCATGCTTGGATGGTTCATGCGATCATTGTGGTGGCTTGTAGCATATGCTAGTATGTCAACATGTGGAAAGCATGAATGAGGTGGGACAAAAACTAGTAGAGTTCGGGAAGTATAAAATAATGGCATACGTTACAAAAGATGGGTCTCAAGAAAAAAGGTGTGATTTGGTTATTCAAAATATTTGAGTGTATCAATTTATGTCCATGTTTCATGACAATATAGTGCATGAGTATGCAAGGCATACCCATAGAGCCTGATGGATGGACATGCAATTCAAGCTATGCAAGTACACCTTTCCAGTTGGCAGCATAGTATCAATGGTTGACTTTGTAGAGAAATACATTCTATATCCACAATGCGAGGTTCAGTCATAGTATTACAACTCCACACAAGTTTCAATATTTATGCACATAGCATTCATTCATGTAGCTGATAGTACAAAGGACCAAAGGAAGGTATTGAGGGAGTATCACTTTTATATTAGTGATGATCACACACATTCTATAGAGTTCATGCAAGGTTGCTTCCAAATGTTCTACAGTTATTTGGCTTAGAGGGGTATAGCATACGGTCAACATATAATATGGTCAAATAACTGTGCAACACAGTTCAAGAACTTGCTCATGTTCTATTGGTTGAGTAGGATGCATGTCATTATAGGTATTTGACATATGTGGAACTTTTGTGAGGTTGGGCATGGAAAGGGGGAGCATGGTGGTGCAAGAGCATGCATGAAAAAAGCATTAGCACGGGAAGAGTTAAAGTATAAAGACAGTGCAAAGTTGATAGATGCAAGATCAATCGCAAGTGTTGTAATGCTTCAATGGGTCTAGGTAATGAAGGTATGTCTTCAGTTTGTAGATTTTTTTGGTTGATGGATGATACTAACATTGCACCATATGAGGATTGTTGTACACTAA
Source organism: Sequoia sempervirens (assembly GCA_007258455.2). NCBI lineage: Eukaryota > Viridiplantae > Streptophyta > Pinopsida > Cupressales > Cupressaceae > Sequoia > Sequoia sempervirens. Next base: position 100,938 of record VDFB02047683.1, on the reverse strand, counting down.
CAAGATTGAGCAAGCTACACTCTTTCCTTAGCTTAAATGAGGTTAATGGAGTATCGATACGTGGAAGATGGCATGATTTTGTTCTTCATGTACAATGCAAGCCTAAAATGATTGTAAGTTAGGGGAGTGGGTTGACAAATGGTTGACAAGTTATCTTAACCCACTTCACATGTATCACCCTCCAATGGCATTGGAACTAACATATATGGAATCATCAGTTGACTTTGACCACGTATCAGATCTAGTTCAACTAGGTAATATATCTACTTGCTTAGTTTTTGAAATTCCATATTGTTATCTTACTTTCTAGTGTATTTGTAATGTTGACTAATTTCAAGAGATTTGTTGCACATATCAATACAGGGCATGTTTATGCAGTTATTGCAAATGAAGAAAATGAAGATGGAACAACCTATTACATGTGTCATTTTGTTGAGGCCAAAAAGAAATTGGAGGCCCCAATTATACATGGAGAAAATATGTAATACCCTACAGGCTTAGTTGTTGTTATTGGAATGTGGCTTAGAAGCTACCCACGTAAGAGTGTTAAACATTAGCTATTTTAGGACTTTGACACACATCATAAGATTCTTCATTACTCGAACCTTGTCGTGGCCTCCAATGTTAGTTTATCAAAATATGGGGGTAGAACTTTGAACAAGACCTTGTGGAAGGTCTATGAGTCTGACCATGAGGCAATACTTGACACAAGAAAGAGTAGAGAAAACTTGGATGGTTCATTAGATTAATTTGCAAGTATGCACATTGGTTCTTATTAATTTATACTAGTATGAAAATTAATTTTTTTGATGCTAATGATATCATCTTCTTTTACTTTTCCTATTTTTAAGTAACCTACTAAAAAATGATTGGTGTCCCCTTGCAAAAAATGCAGATTTATGAGTCATCCAAGAGAACCTCAGCCAAAAAAACAATGCAACATCCTTATTTTGATGATCTTGAAAAATCTCAATTATGATTTTAAGCCATTAAAAAAGTGTGTGTGAATCTTGGTGAGGGAATTTCAAGTTATTCCTTTGAAGTTAAACTTATCATGAGCATCTATGATGTAGACATTATGGGAGCATCTCAAATTTCAAGTTATTCTATTCATGAGAGGTGTTGTGTGCAATAGGTATCTTGGAACTCCTAGTGAAGATGCATGACTAGGAGTGACTAAGTTGAGAGACTGGCATGCCTATTTGTAAGTTCCTTCCATATATTTTCATTTCATTTCTATTTTGGATGCTCTTTCTTTTTCCTCTTTTACTTTGTGTATTTGTAAGTAAACTACTAAAAATTCATCGGTCCCTCTTTACAGAAAATGCTAATTTATGATCCATCGAAGAGAATCTTAGCAAAAAAATCAATGCAACATTCTTATTTTGATGATCTTGGAAAATCTCAATTCTGATTTGAAGCCATTATAAAAGAGCGTGTGAAGCTTAGTGAGGGAATCTCAAGTTACTCATTTGAAGTTAACCTCATAATGAGCACCTATGATGTAGACATTATAAGAGAATCTAAAATGTATGAGTGGAATTGTAAAATATCTATGAGAATGAAGTACCTAAGGCATTGTAATGAGATTTACTTGTAATGATATTTACTCAAATATTGAAATTTGGTGTAGGGGCACCAAGGTTATTGAGCAAATTTGGTTCATGGAAGTCTTAAGTTAGTTTTGTGTTTTTAGTTTTTTCAATTGAATAAGGTCATATTAGACCAATTTATAATGAAATAAGTCATGTTAGTTGGTTTTGGGGTCATTTTAGAGTTCATGTTTCATAATTGTCAAAATGATGTAAAATTGCAAGAATTGAAAAGTTGTCAATGTGAAAAAAGTGCAAAAAATTGTAAACTTGAAGAAGCCCAAGGGTCATGGGCATTCAAAGGGAAGTTAGAGCTGTTGTAATAGGTTTTTTAGGGTTTAAATATGCTGGGAAATTCAAGGAAGATTTTGTTGAAGGTTTTTGTGAAGGAAAAACAATAAAAATACCCTAGTTCTCTTGTAATTTTGCGTGTTTCATTGAATTTTTCTATTGCAGACTATTGAATTTTTCTATTGCAGACTAAAAATGAATAAATGACACATTCCACCTATTGTTCCTCTTTGTGGTTTAGTGGAATGAGTCAAAAATGGTAGGATTAGATGTAGGAATAAGGTTTTTATGCTAGGCATGGTCCTCGTTTGTACCCAAACATGCGGAATCGCTCTGAGCTACAATCAACTGGATCGATCCCTTAAGAGTCCAAAGTGCAAAATAGCTATAAATTTTAGCATGTTGTTACTCATATACCATGACACTTAGAAACTTCTCATCTGATCCTATGGGATCATGTTGGGCCCCTCTATAATAACCTCTCTCAATTTTTTCTATCTCGAAGGTATTTTCCCATGGTGACAAATTTTCACTTGGGAAAAAAGTTGTCAAATGCAAGTAGTTGAAAGTTGCAAAGTGATGCAACTTTCTTTTTGCAAATTGTGTGACCAAAAAAATATTCCAATGTGTCCAAATAGGTATTTTTACACTAGAAATGGTCCTCTTTCACACCCAAACATGTAGAATCACTCTGAACAACGTTCAACCAGATCGATCCCTTAAGGGTCCAAAGTGCAAAATGGATGCAAACTTCAACATATTGTTACTCGGCTACCGTGAAACTTAGAAATTTATCATATAATCCTATAGGATCATGTTTGGCCCCTCTGTAATAACCTCTCTCGGTTTTTTCTATCTCAGAGGAATTTTTCCGTGGTGGCAAATTTTCACTTGGGGGAAAGTTGTTAAATGCAAGTAGTTGAAAATTGCAAAGTGGTGCAACTTTCATTCTGCAACTCATGTTACCAATAATACTATTCCAATGCATCTAAATAGGTATTTTTACGCTAGACATGGTCCTCTTTCACACCCAAACATGCAAAATCGCTTAAAATTATGTTCAATCGGATTGATCCCTTAAGGGTCCAAAGTGCAAAAGGGAAGAAATCTTTGATGGGTTATTACTCAAAAACCGTGACACTTACAAACTCTTTGTCTGAGCCTACGGAATTGCATTAGGACCCTCTACAATAACCTCTCTTGGATTTTTTTTTATCTCAGAGTTGTTTTCCTATGGTGTCTAGTTTTCAATTGGTGGAAAAAGTGTCAAATGCAAGCAATGTAGTGGCCCCTCTATTGAATATTGTTGTTGCAAAGTAGTTGCACGGCCTATACGACTTGATGGTGACTCCAAATTGATTTAAATTGTTGTTTTAGTGTCCTATCTATCATTTTGACTAAGTTTGAGGCATTCCCATTGGGATTGTCGAATCTTGTTGAGTTTTCCATGTAGGTGGGTTTGAAACTCCAATTTTAAGGTTTTGAAGACATAAAAATTTGATTATGGCCCATTCCACTAACTATAACTCCTATAGCTAAGTGGAATGGGTCCAATATGGTAGTATTTAGTTGATTGAATGGTTTTGGGAGTAGGAGAGGTTATTTTAGGGTTTGGGCATGATGCCCTAGTTGTCAAATTTGAATGTTTTGAGTGCAATTTGATGGTTAAAGGTGCGTAGGTGAGGAAAAATCTTGGGGTAGAAAATTTTGGTGATAGATTAAGCATTCACAAGAAATTTGAAGCATGTTTGATTCATTGGTGAAGTGTAAAGAAGTTGGGAAGTTGGATTTTCAATAAACCCCTTTGTAACTTGCTAAAAATGAGGGTTTTGTATAAGGAGGACTTAGTGAGTGTTTCACTAGATAAAAGTTGTAGATATGTTGGTTTTATAGACTAGAAAATGACTTTCCATAGTTATTTTGGGTTGGAAAATTGTTTAGAGGAGAGTTGCTATGTAAATTAGGCCTATTTGGCTTAAGGGAACAACATAGAAGCATCAATTTGAAGGATTTGTTCCAAAAGAGTTATATGAGTTTTTGAGATATGTTTTGGTATGCCTTAAAGGGTGTCTAAAAATATAATTATCTAATGGGTTTGAGAGTGGAGTTGTGAGATAGGTTGAAAAAACTAGGTCTGCAGACCTACAAGGCAAATAGTGAAGTTGTGAAGGGAATCACCCTAGTAATGGTTTTCGAGATTGAAGGCTTGTTGAAATCAGTTGAATCTATGATTGGTAATTGAAGGCCTCCCTACTCTATCATTTCTCTCCCATTGCAATTTTGGGTGGATTATTACTTTCAAAGTATTGGGAATGATTTGCCTATTTTTTAGTTGGCAGTTGTCCTTCTAAAAGGCTCATCTCTTGATATATTTTATAATAATTTTTAATCAATTATCAAGCTAATAATTAGTGCATTTATTTACAATTAATATTTTCTTTTCAATTTGTGCAATTTTGGAATTTGTAACTCTACTAGTATTCCTACAAATATTGAAGTTGTTTAGCATCGACTAATAAAGTTGTTTAGCATCAATCAATTAATATTCAAGACAAATCATGAAGGAAAACAATGATCAATGTTAGGGCTAACCAATTAATAAGTATACATGTGAATAAGTCAAGCATGTACATGTGAATAAGGCAAGTACAAGTACTCAGAAACATACAAGCCTTGAAGTATACACATGAATACATAGTATACATAAATTAATACAAAGTGTATGCATGAATACAAGGTATACACATGAAAACACATAAGTCACAAAGTATACATTGGAATACACGTAAGTCACAAAGTATACATATAAGTTGTAAAGCATACACTTGAATACACATAACTCATATCTATTGAACCATGGATTTATAATGCAAATATGGACATAATCGATAATATAGATTTGTATTAACCAAATATCCATGTAGGCATACATCAATATATATTGATATAAGTATAAAATATAGGTACAAAATAGCCATATAGGCTTACAAGAATTCCATATAAGCATACAATGGAAAATATATCCAATACAAAATATGTAAAAAAATGCCATATAGGCATACAACAAAGGGCTCTGGAATCAAAAGTCATCGCTCTTCGGGCTCTCGAAAAAAACTCTTTCCCTTTGCTTTTCGATCGGGTGGTGATACGTCTATCACTCATTTATGCTACAGTCAAGGAGTGCTCTTGTTGCTCCTACTAGTCTTTAGTTCTTGATAAAGTCTTATCTGTTACAATAAGAAGTAAAGACATTAATATATAGAAATTACATTTAAAAAATGATAAATTTAACAAAATAATCATTTATCGCGATCTAATGATCACTCTCCACGAGGGAAATATTTGAATGCCCATGCTAAGGCATGCTAAATCCCTGTATAAACCATCCAAATATAAATTAAACTACAAATCAATAATGGTTTGATTTTTCACTAACTAAGATCTATAACAATGAATTTAAATTGAAATATAGTAATTTTTCTCATACCTCCCCTATTAGAGCCATCGAGGATTCTATAGCAAATGAAACACCAATGTCCATTTTCATGTGAACATTCGGAGGTGTCTCCGCTTGCAACATCTGAAAATAAAACAAGAAATTATTCAATCACAAAAAATACAATAGTAATCCACATCATGACTTTAATGTATGAGATAATGAACCAAATTTTAAGTAATTATTAAACTATATATTTCTGACTATCATGCTTACTATTTTCTTCACCATGAGACCGCATTTCTTTTCCATCACCATGAGACCGCATTTCTTCAAGGAATTTTTTTAAACTACTAACTGCCTTGTCTATGCTATTGCTTACTATTATGCTTTGATATATTTTTTCCAAGCATCCATAGTATGTTGGAAAGAACCTTTTTTAAGCTTTTAGCCATAATAGTGAGGAAATGAACTGTTTGATAAAAAAATTTGGTAGACATGTATGAAAAATGTAGTAGCATAGAAAAGGCGGTGAGCTGTTTGAAAAAGTGCCTCAAAGAAATTGGGTCTCATGGTGATGGACATCACCATGAGACCCCATTTCTTTGAGGTAATTTTTTTAAACGACTCATTTCCTTGTCTATGCTATTGCTTACTATTATTCTTTCATATATTCCTTCCAAGCATCCATAGCATATAAAAGGAAGTGAACTATTTGAAAAGATGACTTAGTAAAAAGTGGTCTCATGGAATGCCATGACAAGAAAATGCAATTGGAAGCTACTCCTAGACTTATTACTTATATGCTATGTGAAGTAATTGCATCACTGCTTATGTTGACTTTCTAAACAACTATATTGTAGTTGAAATTTTTTCATCTATCAACATCTAGTTATTAGTTATGGAATGCAAAGTAATGCTTTGAGTTTGAAATATGTTTTATGCAACGTAATCAACGATATCAATATAAACTACACAAATCTATTAAGTGCAATTCATTAGTTAAACTCTTTATTCTATTACCTGCGTGTAGGTTTGAATAAATCTATTGGCACTAGGAGGAGTTCCCTTCAAACCTCTAATATTAGCCTATTAAACATCCAAAATCACATATTAAAATACCATTCATAAAACAATGATATTAACATGTAATACATTTATAATTATTTACTAGTTACATACCTCAACAATAGGTGTAGTGGAGAAATAAGCAAGTGCAGGGCCAGTGTATCCAGTATCAACACTGTGACCCTACAATTTTATTAAAATCATAAAACTAAATTAGTTAATCTTGCATTTCAAATCAAAATTTAATAAATTAAATTCAATGAACATGCTAACTTTTACCTAAGTATCAATTCCATAGGCCACATGCAAAATGTCATCTTCCCTTTCCATATCCATAGCTACAGACGGATCCTATGTAGAAGCCTCGTAAGTGTCGGTGGGGTCATATGAACAAGTTGCCTCACAAGATTGACACAAATGGGATCGAAGCCAACCACTTGAAAACTCCCTTGGATGGTGTTGTAGAATAGGGCTAGCATGTTGGATGACACCCTGGGTCAAAGAGTTAATGACCTACAAAGTCTCTACATCAACACTCTCCTTCGCAACAGAAGGGATGACGATATGCTCATGAGGTGGCCTAAAGAGAGGTCGTCTCCATTGCCACATAGGATTGAGCTGAACCCCCACCTCTCCCTTGGAAGTCCCTCATATCAAAATAATTTGGGATTTTGTTCAAGATGAACTCATAGTATAGTTTCCTAAGGAAATACTATGAGACTTCACAATTGTTGCATGGTGGGTCATCAAAAACCATGTACCACCTATCTTAAAAAAAAATCCTAATATCTTGGTGTGGCACCAATGAATAGGAAACCTTTTCGCATTCAAGGTAAGATTTGTATTTGACCGTGGGCTAGTGAATAATGTGCACAAATTACCTTTTGTAGTTTTTAAATCTTTTACATCTTTATATGATAATTTATCTTAGTAATAAGCCCTAGTTGTCTGCCTCCTATCCTACCAACCAGTTAATTGTTTGTTGATTGAATCTACATGTTTTAACATTTCTTTCAGTGAAGTTCCTAGGGTCATTCTTTCTGCAGTTGAACCATTTGGATCATTCAACCTCCTAATTAAATCCTCAATTTTTTTTATTGTTCTCAATTTCCCTCATTATTTTTTGTTGAGTGCCAGGAGGATGTTGAGGGATTGGTGGAGGAGATTGAGGTTGTGGTTGATTAACTTGAGGATTTTGTTGTTGTTGTTCTTATTATGCTTGTTCAGGATTTTGTTCCTCTTGTTGTTGTTGTGCTTCTTGAGGATATTGAGGAGGGTTTGTAGGTTGATTAACATCTCCTACAAATTATATATATCAAAAACAACCTAAAACTAACAAATTTAAAACAAAAAACAAACAATCCTTACTTCTCACACCTCCTCATCAATGTGGTGACATCTTCACAATGAAACAACAACCATTGATGAAGAATTTTACAAAATACCTCCTCCTAGAATGCAAGTGTGGAAAATTAGGGTTTTGGTCGCGGGCAAGAGAAAAAACACAGTCAAATGCAACAATGAATTCAATTTTTTTTTTTAATAGGTCATAACATGAGTGTGTTATAATGCTCTCACTTTATGGGCTCATTGTGGTTGAGCCTCAGGCTCAGTACACCAAGCCATAACATGCTCGTGTTATGAGTTTTCAAAACTTTTTTAAAAGTTGGCCACATATTGGATACCCATCTTCATGCACCTACCCTTATATTCAAACTCAAATCAGTAGTGGTAACCAATGTTGTTCTTTACAAGAAATTTCAAAGATTATTCTTCCTCGAAGAAGTATGTCTTCTTTATTTTTCTACTACAGCATATATGAAAGCAGTAAAAAATTATCAGCTTTTGTATATAGAATTTAAGTTGTACATTAGCTTATGAGGCCTCATAAGTGTAAGATTTCAACAATCCATGTGAAAGTTTGAGGAGCTATGCTTCTATGGCACTCAGATCCCAAATGACGTAATTCATTTCTTTCAAGTACCATATATCATATTCCCTTCACTATATCTGGGTGGAGAAGGTCAAGGTAATATGTCATAAACATGTGTTTTTTTGCTAGGTGAAACATGGAATGTCTGGGAAATTCCATCAATCTGTAAGAATTTCCCAAGTAATATTGAGTAGAGTAATTGAAATGAAATGAAGCAAGTAAAGAGTATGTGCAGGATCATCATGGAAAAAATAGGCCCTTAAGTGGCAAAAAAATCAAAAAAATCAAATTTAGGAAACTTGATGTAAAAATTTGAATAAGTTATCTATATTATTTCAAAAATATGTAAGAATAGAATCTGTAGCAAATTGAATATAGTTTCTAAACTACTAGGTTTGTTTAAAAAAAAAAAACTATTTGGTGAAATTTTGAAATTTCAATGTAGTAGTACTTAAATTTTAGGGAAAAAATAAGAAGTAGGTGTTTGTTTGACCACCATAACCACAATAAAATGATAATAATTTTTTATAAGATTTTAGATATAAGTAGATGACTCATGTCCCGATGTGATGCATATTTTTTTGTAATTTTTTTCCAAGTAAATTGTAACGCCCGTCGTGCAAACCCCAGAGAACACACACAATGCAAATAATTTTTTTTTTAAAAATAATTACATTGAACATGCAACAACATTAAACCATAACCATATAGCATATTTCATAGCATTAACACAACGAGTTCTCTGGGGCAAGCGAGGTTACATCGCAACACAAAGCATAATAAAGATAAAGAATATAACATAACCATTTAATTTATGATAACCATATACAAAGATACATCCGATAACCATGATGCGAGTATGACAAACATCGCATAATTACATCTATGATAAATCTCTTAAAAGAGTTACAAATAAGCCTAACTATTACATCATCGTTATAATATTACATTACAATTTTCTTTGATAAATGAATTACATTGAATTCCCCACATGGGGATTGATACAAGTATAAAGAAATATGAAGTACAGCTGATCACTGGTACACCTCCACAGCGAAAAGCTAAGAAGACAAGACGCTGATGGGGAACCCAACAGGTGCGGAGCACGTTCCACCCAACCATGTGAATTACAAGTAACTCACCCCCTGTGCTCAGAGGTGACGAGGAAGTGAACCCAACCATGAATGTCAAACCGACCCAACAATGACATGACACAAAACAAGTACATCACAAGCTTACAATGAACCACCACCAATGTTCACAAAACATAACAAGTTAAACTAAGAACTCATCACAATAACAGGAAATACCACCAATTTACAATCATGGAACAAACTCACAAGAATCAAAGCATCATAAAGAAACAATATCCAGAAGAACCGAACCAACACCCAAAATATATTTCCAAATAAATCAAAACCAATGAAAGGAACACGATTCCATAATAACACTAACTCAACCATTCAACACACCATTCCATAGGCAACAAGAACAAGTCAGACAGGTGTCAAGTAGGGAGGGTCATCTCATAGCTCTCATGGGATCCCCTGGCACTTCCTCCAACTAAGGCGCCGACACCCACCTATGGATCCCCTAGCCCTAAAATCATAACATAAATATAACAATATCTAGAGGCGACAAGAAACAAGGACAAGGATGTCTAGTGGAGAGGGTCATCACATAGCTTTCATGGGATCCCCTGGCACTTCCTCCTACTGAGGCGTCGGCACCCATCTACATAACAGAACACAAGCAACGAGAACAAGGGTGTCCAGTGGAGAGTGTCATCGCATAGCTCTCATGGGATCCCCTGGCACTTCCTCCAAATGAGGCACCGAAACCCATCTATGGATCCCCTGGCCCTTCCTCCTAACTGAGGCACCGGCACCATAGGGTAGCTAATGCAGAGCTGATAATCTCTCATGAAGATGAGACTACGACTTTGCCAACCACGGCCTACTCAGTCTATCACTAGTCTGCGGTAGCCCTAATGCATAGATGAGGAATCCAATTTTATTTATCTTGTGTGTTTTACTACCCATCCACCCTAAATTCTATTTTTAGGTTATCACTTGTTTAACTACTCTTACATGGGTTCCCCTAGCACTTCCTCTTACCCGAGGCACCGACGCCCACGAAGAACCACTCTCCCTATGACCCTTAACAGAAAACTAGAATAAGGCAAGGGTTGTACCAAAACAAATAAAGCAGAAATCTCAAGACCAACCATGCGAGGCATTCCTCATCTCGCGATAATCCATAATCAAAACACAACAACCCCATACAACCCTTCCAAACATAAGGCAACAAATATCAACTTCAAGAGTTAAACCAACAGAAGAATAACATTCAAAGACTAATACATGCCTCTGGAACTAAGGTTCACCCTAACCCTAATTGGGTTTCAACACTAACCGATAACCATTACGGAAAAGAACTATCAATGCATTTAAAATAAAATAAACTTAAGTCAATCACAAAGGAGTATCAGGTTCCAATCACCAAATAAAATGAAATGTCATTTTCTCGATATAATTCCACAACAACAAATAAAAAAATAAATTCCTGATTATATTATTTGCTCAACCAATAGAATAATCCCCTTTATTTTTATAATAATACAAATTAATCTTAAAATATAAAACAATAAAATTTACATTATAAACTAACAAAAATATTAAATATAATAATCATAATAAAATAAATTATAATCATTATATTTAATAATATCATAAATTACAATTATAATATTTAAAAAAAGAAATAATTTATAATCATTATATTAATAATAAAATAAATTACCATTATAATATTTAATAAAATAAACAAAGTGCATACACCGAATTAAATAAGTATATATATATAACACAGAACTAAAAAAATAAAAATTAAATTAAATTTTAAATTTAATACATCACAGGGCCGTCGGCCCTAAAGACTAGTCGTGGGCTGTACACAGCCCTTACGGCTGCTGTACACAGCGGCCTTAAAGGCCGCTGTACACAACAGTCCGTAAGGACTGCTGTACAGTATGGTAGGGGCGGGGTACGGCCCAGCCGTCCCCCCAACCCCATTCAAAATTTAATAAAAAAAATAATTTAAATTTTGATTTTCAAAGAAAACTTTTCATATTTTATTTTATTTCACACAGTCACACGGAAAACGAAATCCGTTTTTCCTGCGCACGGTACAGGGACGGAATTCGAAACTTTAAATTTTCGTTTTCTAAAAAAAATAAAATACAATATAAATACTTTAAATAAAAGATTTCAAATTTCGTTTTCATTTCCATGAATAAACTATAATGACAAGGCGTACGGCCGACGCAGGTTCATATAATAAAATAATAAGATCAGCATATATATATATATTATTCTCATATATATTTAAAACAGAGACAGAAATACAGAGAAACAGATTTTCATAACTGTTAAGAAAACAGAGGAAAATACAGAGAAATAACATAGATCCATAATATATATAAATATATTAATAAAACTTCAAATTTATTATTCTCTACAGAAATTATCTTTTCAAAACCCTCATATTGATAAACTGAATATTTCAGAAGGTAAAGGTTTTAGATTTGACAAGAATTTGTACCGTATAGTAACTATGATTTTTCTTTGTTTCCAGTCTAATAACTTGCCCTAGTTTTCAGTTCAACAGAAGTTTTTTAAATTCACAAAAATCATTTTTTTTTTTAATAAGGTTTATTTTTCTTTTCTGAAGCAAACAGATAAAAGAAAGGGTACGAGAAGAAGACTACGAGAGGAACCTGGAGTCCAATGCAAATCTGAAGATGCCTACTTGACTCTGATGCCCTCGAACTCGATTCCAATTCTTAGTCCAAAACGAACTCCCCAAGACAACACTAGCAATAGATTGAAGACCAAATTCCCTTCCTAAAGCTCTCCTCAGATAATAGCAAAATATTCAAAACTAATCTCTTCAGATTCAAAATACCTCAACAATGACTTGAGCAACTTCAACTTTCTGATCTTCTGTGTGTGTGTGTGAACCTCTCAAAATTCATAAATAATATAAAAATATATTGCCCATCTCCTCAAAAACTCTCCAAAAATCAAAATTAAAAGAAAATCAATTCTTTAAAAGCTAGTTTTTTCCCAGATCTCTATTCCTATTGGCTCACACAGTCTTTTTATTCTTTTATTTGTTTTATTGCTTTAATTTCTGTTTTTGCAACTTTTCTTGCTCCTCACATTACATATTTAATTTAAATAAATTATTCTCATAATTATCCACCACCAAACAATTGATTAAAATAATTAAGCCATATTTAATATTTAATTATTATTTAATTGCAATATATGATTTTCAAAATAATTAAATCATCTAAATATATAAAAGAATTTAATCTAACATTGGAATAAATAATTATTTCATCATTAAAATGAATCATAACTTATACAATGCTACCTTGACAAAATACGACATAACACAACACAAAACACAAATGACAACAATTACACAAAGTAAACAATACCAAACAACGAGACGACCTGACATCATGGGACGGGAGGACTTCATCGTCACCTATGTATCAACATTTAACCGTTGGGTTATTGGTGCTCGCCCTGTCCTGCCGAAGCAGGTGGAATCGAGACTTATACCTGCAAATCCTGCATACAAATGAAGTTGTGTACATGTGCATACATATATATATATAATCATCAAAGCATTAAATCAAAGTATTGCATTGTGAGAAGGAATCGCAACATCGCAGGGCACTCGCGAATGAGTCATGCCATATTGTCCTTCATCACGCCTATTCTAACAATTATAATATAACCAATTAAATTCACATTTCTAACTAACAATCATCTCATGACATAATTCATCAAATCATTGCATCATAATATAATTCTGAAAATCAACTAACCTAACTAACCACAATGTCATATGAAATAATCAAATCCTCAAGTGTATAAGCATAATCACCAACAGTCTACCAATGGAATACAACATCATCAAATGTCTAACTATCCAACTCAAACAATATCATCATCGTCACAAGAAGCAAACAACCGCATTGAAAAAAAATATAAACCAAACAGTAAGAGGAGGAGTATTACATAAATAATTAATTATGATTTTTTTATTATAAATTTTAAAAAATATAAAAAACTTGTATGTCTGACCACCTTAACTTGGTCAAAACTTCATGAAATTCATTTTTTCTTTTTTTAATCCTATATTATATGAAGCATAGAATGTGACACATGTTTTGGATTCAAAAAATATGATACTGTTTGAAAGCTATAGATGTTTTTCAATTAGTCTATCAATCAAGACTTTAGTCATAATTTGAATAGAAAATGAATAATAATTACTTATTAAATTCAAAGTAAAGCCTAATTTATATTGGTGGAAATCTAAGAATCTTTTTTAAAAACCCTTTTCATTTCATCAATTTTGGGTAAAAAAAAGTCATCCACATACCCATCATATTGCCACTTTTTGGCCCATCATGATCCTACACATACCCTAAACCAATAAAGTGAACCATCTTTCCTAATCATATTATAATAGCATCGAATGAAGTATTGAATCTCATATAGATAGCAACACTCACCGATTGAAAAATCTTGTTGATGAGGAGCTTAAAAACATTGTATTTTACCGTTATTTTGTTCTTGCACATTGGAAAATAGAAGGAAACATCTTGTAGTATAAAATTTTTTATTAGTGTTACGAAAAAAGATAAACATAATGTATGAAGGAAATAGATGTGAATCAAAGGATTCATATGAAACATAATAGAATGTTGATAAAATGGGGAAATTTCTTGATGTAGAAATGAATGAATATGAAGCATGGACCTACATATCATGGAAATAATGATTGTGCTATGTCAGTATTTTTTTGTTGGTAGAATATTATATAGTAGATTCAACTACTTGTTAATCATTTTTTTTTAAGTGAAATTTTTTTCCTCATTTAATAGAGGATGAAAAAAAAAAGAATGAATAATAGCTGCACACATTCCAAAATAAAACTAACTAAGACCATGACAAGTGACTTACCTCAAGATTCTACTCAAATTGTGTCATGCTATCAATGATGCCAATGAGAAAAAATGCTCAAGATTTTGCAACAAAAATTTATGAAGCCCTACATGGTGACCACTTTAAGGAAGATACTCCAAGTTGGAAATTGAATTTCCTTCTACTTTTATATGGATTTGATGAGGTTTCTTTCCAACACTACCTTGGAGGTGATGAAATTTCTAATGGAGTCGGGATTTTTCATTTTCCCTTCCCTAATCAGTGAAAAAGGCTTCAAAATGAAATAAATTAAGAATTATGGATTCTATAGCTTCATTTGTAGTAAAATTGGTGTTAGTGTAGGATGTCATTGGGAATAAAAAATTTAAATGGAACAAAGAGCATATAAACTTGAATTTTAAACAAATGTTTGTTGGATAGGTCCATCATCAGACTAATTTTTAGAAGATTTTGTATATGATTCTATCAGAGGTTGAGGATGTATAGTAAAAGGATGTTGAATAATAAGAAAGAACCCACAAGAGGTGGTGTTATATCCACACATAGAAATTTAGTTACTCTACTACCACAAAAAATAATTTTCCAACCTTTGCCAAAATTTGGAAAAACTTGTGGGCATTGAGACTACTCAGTTAGAGTGGTGGTTGCAAGATGATGACAAAGAAAATTTCTAGTTAGGGATTTAAAATAACTGCACTGGATATTGAAATTTTATTTCATAAGATGGTAGTCTCTTTTGTTAGGAGGATGAAGGTGGGGCAGTGATGCTTGGAGCAAGATATCCTTGACCAGTGAAAAATAAAGGTCCATTTCAATTTTTCCCTATATTCTTATTTAAAATTCACCTACAAGAAAAAAAAAATTCTACAGATTGATTACTAATTTTTTTGTAGACATGATATTTCCACAACCAATTATAGATGAGTTGAAGCACTTCTGATAGATTAAACCAACACTAGTTACCAACAATAAATCATAAAATGAGTTGGAGAGCTTGTGATGTAAATTGTGTGAGTTTTATAATTGATGTTATTTCATTAGCTTTTTTCTATGTCTAAGTGAGTTCAATGATTATGAAAATGCCTACCAAATCCCCACAAATAGGAAAACATGCAATACAAAAGAGTTGTTAGATTCTTGAAATATTGCACTTAGGTATTGGCTAAAAACATACAACCCCATATATTTCAAAATTTCACATTATATACATAATTTTCAATTTAAAAAAACAAGATATTCTGAACAATTAAACGATTCCCATATGATCACATAAATTTCCAGTTTCCAATTGCATCCCCTAAAACTAAGTTAAACTATTACCCCATTAAAATATGCACATCAATAAATG
Organism: Sequoia sempervirens; assembly: GCA_007258455.2. Classification (NCBI taxonomy): domain Eukaryota; kingdom Viridiplantae; phylum Streptophyta; class Pinopsida; order Cupressales; family Cupressaceae; genus Sequoia; species Sequoia sempervirens. The sequence continues at coordinate 85,241 of VDFB02047683.1, read as the reverse complement.
ACAAAAAATTAACAATAAGCATCAAGGACTAGTCAAAATGAAATACATTAAACCACATACACAAAATACCAAAACCCCAATTTAATCCACTCATAGAAAAAACCTATACAAATAAAGGCAACATAAGAAAGAGCAATTGAAGTTTCACAATATTTTTCTAAATAAAAGCAATTGGAGTTTCACAATATTTTCCTCTACATTATAGTAGCAACCATGATAATTAAAATCATGCTAGTACTAGTACAGTTTATTATTGCAAAATTTTCTACTTCTCTTTGTAAAATGCCATCCTTCAATTTAGACCATCTTACTCTTATCATGAAGGGATAATATTGATGGAAGATAAGAGTACATACAATAATAATAAATCAACCACATGATAAGCAACAGAAAAGTACATACAAAAATTTATAGAATAATATAATCAAGAATATCATTTTTATTGAGGTTTTGTATCATAGACCTTTCAGATGCATGCTTCTAAGTTCAGTATGAAACAATTATTTCAATGAAAATATAATAAAGTTTTAAGGACATCAAAGCAATCAAGTTGGTATTGGTTAAAGTCCCCTTTTTCTTGTGTGAAAATTGATGGGGTTTCTCCTTTTAATGCTCTAAACTAATGTTGAGCTTCTCTATCTGGGTTTGCTATAGATGGCAATAACATATAATTTCAGAGACTTTGTCAGAGATGCTTGTTGTAAAAAATATACAGATAATAATGCCATCATTGCATTATACATCATTGGAATTTCATTTCCAAGAGGAAATAAAGAACCATGGTTTCTAATATGCACTTCATTTATATTCATAGTGTCATGTCCCCTCCTTGATTGCCATATATAAAAAACCTAAATGAAACAATTATTATTGTTAATTAATATAATAATTAATAACGAAAGATTATTTGAAATTATTAAATATTTATTTATTAGAATATTATTATTCAATTAATATTTATTAATAATAATATTCTTGGAATATTCAAATAAAGTAAGTTAATATTATTATAATAAACATTTATCATAATATTATTATGGCTATACACCCATGATTGTGGAGAGTCACGATTAATTTTTAATCACCAATTAAAGTGACCTTGAAAGGTCATTTCCCCTGGACTTACACAACTCTTCCTTGACTATCAAAAGAGTATAAAGACCCTTGGTATGGGCTAAGAAAGAAAAAAAGGGGGATTTAAGAAAAAATTAAAAATTCGGATGAGGATAGAATATGGTGGAAGAAAAAGAGAAGAGGATCATATAGTAGGTGAAATGAATCACCATAGCATCGTATATAATCATAGAGAAATACAATACAATATGCATGGAGGTTGTTCTTCTCAACAAGGAAATCAGCAAAAGGAATGGGATCAAGAGACATTAACAAATAGGGAATACAGAAGCAACTGCACGATTCTTATTAGCAATAGTTGGATATAATTTCTTTACTCTGTCACTATCATAGAAGCCCTTGAGGAGCCACAGATAAATCAAAAATAGAATAATTAAGGCAAGAGTCATAAACCATAAAGTCCCACACAAATGGGATAAAGGATGGATGTGTCATTGATAGAGGGGTTTCAAAACCAAACTATGGCTCATTAACAGTCGACATGTCACCTTGTTCAAATGATATGGGATGTCAAGTCATAATCTCTTATAATAACTGGGCCAGGAATTATATCAATGCTCTACATTCATTATGGCTATATGTTAGGAGACAAATATTCTTGGATCACCACCAATACCAAGCACCACTATTTAAAACCAAGTTGGTCCCTTCGTAACATTTCAGACATTGGTGGAAGTTTGTGAATGAGACATCAATCAACACTATTCCTAGCCACTAATTATCTATTGTGCCAACTGTGAGCTCTCCAAATAAGTAGTCAAACAATTTAATCAACACTTTATTATTATTGCCAAATCAAGATTAGTGGATTCCAACAATATTTTGAGATTCAAAAATAATTAGTCAAACCAGGTAGTTAGAAGAGTACTAGATGAGCCTTGGTAATATTCCATATCATCATAGTGATGCTTTGTCTAGTCATAGAAAGCTTCAGGACTATAAGGGCCACAATTAGTTGGAGGCACAAAATATCATAAGTCCATTATCGAGAATTAAATTCATCCAAGGACTGAATTATATTCTTGAGGAACTAGCAGATGAAGATGTACATTTAATAAAATATCAAGAAGTCTTACTCCAGTATGACAGAATTAGAGAAGGACTAAGAAATAAGATCTGCTTTCATGGCAGGAGAAACAAGGGTACAATTTGTGACTGATATGCATCGAAAGGTGAAATCATTTAATTCTTATATATTATTCAAAATGGCACCACTGACACGAGAAAGGAAAGAGAGTCTACATATTGATAAGATTCAGATAAGTAATTCTTACCCTATCAAGTTAAATAACAGTGAATGTTTATAACACTTTAATTTGTGATAAATTATGAATTTGATTAATATGATAGATGAATGTGTTAGGGTTAGAAGGTAGATATCTAATAATTAAATGCATACTAAATCAATAAAATAAAGGAATAAAACACACACAAAAATTAACACTGAGAATGTAACGTGGTTCACCCAATCCAGGCTACATCCACAAAGCTACAGCCATCCAATGATTTTATTATCCAGTGCAAAAATTATTACAATCTCATGAATAATCATCTTTTTCTACATATTGTAACACCCATCCCAACCCCTTATAACAAGCATTTTAGAAGCTTCCAAAATTAGGGTTTTACAAAGTCAATTTATTTTTTTTGGTGATTTTTCCTTTTTTGCTAATGCAAAAAAAAAAATTGCAAGGCCTGTTGCCCATGAACCCCCACCTAAGGCCTGACCCGGCCTCATACCCCGATGAGGATACATGTCAAGGTTTACAATATAGCATGATCAATCACCACATACCAACAATCTCCCACTTGGAGACTGATCAGGCTCTACACAAACACAAAATGCATAAAGAGATTAATGGATAATTAATATTTGTCAATACTAAAATAATGTTGCTTACAACAATTATTGTACTTCTTTGGGCTTTTATGACTTTACTTTGAAGAATAAACTTTGAACTCAAACTCCCTTTCGCTAGCACTCAATAAGGACAGGATGTTTGTGGAGGGAAAAGTTGGTAATTCACTCCACTAATGGATGATCCCAAGACGGGTGGAACACCTTGAGGGAGTCCACTTTGAGAGCATTCACACACCCTTTGCATAGTAAATCACTGTCCAATGAGGCTAGGAAAGAGGAGACAAGACGAAAATCTATTCCTATCAAGAGTAATAAGTCATATCAGTTTATGATCATGTTTATGCCTTAGATGACAATGGACCTACCTTATCTTTAAAATGCTCAATCTAGAATTGTCTAATCTGAATTGGATTAAGGAACTATGTGTATTTTTTGGTAATGCATGATGTGTGTCGGCCCTCAGGGAAAATTACATCTGAAAACTTAGGTGTTGGTAACTAAATTTCTTGACCTTAACTTGTGCATTTTATGTCTCTAATAAGGGGACATTACAAGTGGTATCAGAGCATGTTCTTGCGATCTTGAGTATACTACATGTGCCTTACATGTATTCTAGTGTGTACTCTGAGATAATGTATGTGTATTCAAATGTGTTCAAAGGTTTACCTTGTGACTTATATGTATTCTTTGTAACATATGTTCATGTGAATACTTGTGTATTACATGTATTCACATGTATGCTTCATACTCATTTGTATACCTGCTGACCTTGGGAGGGCGGATGGGTCCACAATGTAGTATGGGATGCACTGAATCCCTCTTCCCAATTGTTTGACAGTAAACTTCACTGGAGTGTAATTGTATTTGAGGATATACTCTATGACTTGTGATTGTATTCGTATTTGACTGCATACTCTATGACTTGTATTTGAATTTGAGATGTATTTGTATTTGAGTGTATACTCTATTACATATTTGTATACTTTGTGATGTTGAATTCAAGTGTATACTCTATGACATTATACTTGTTGTGTCTTGTGTTCAAGTGTATACTTTATGATCTGCATGTATTCATACATATGTTGTGTGACTTCATGCACTCATGCATATAGTCCATGTGTTATTCACACATATACCCCATGCTTTACCTATTTTATGGTGTTTTTGTTTCATGGTATATGTGGACATGCTTAGCATCTTACTTTCCCACTTCATGACTAATGTACACTAATAAATGACTTTTATGTTCTTAAATGTGTACTTGGTATTTGTGCAATTCATGCCTTATATGTATTGTTTGTATTTTTTAGCATTCTTACGCCAATTTTCTTTATGTATGATCATGAACGCTTCACATGGTGTATGCTTGAGTGTACTTAATTGTCTTCTAAAATTCATGATTACACTTCATGTATCTCTTTTTCATTTATTGAATGCATTTATTCCATACATAGAGGTAGAATTGGGTGCCCTACATACTCATGTCTTATGTAATTGTTCTCACTCTATGATGAAATTCATATATAAATGCTACATGAGTTCATGTGATTGTCTCATGTTTGATATATTTTTTCAGCATGTATACCTTGTGTCTTTATGTGTGTCTCATGACTGATGTGTCTTCAACATGTCCACTCCATGACTGATTTCCTTATATGTATTTTGTACCTTATGTGTACCGGTATATTGTTTTAGGCCTTACATGTCTTATGTGCATGCTTTATGCCTTAGTGTATTGATATATTTCCTTGTGCTTTACATGAATGCTCTAGCTATGTTTCATGCCTTATGTACATTTCTTAATGTTTACATGTGTACTACTTGAAACTTCATGCTTTTGCACTACATGTATGATATGTAGAGTATTGATTTACGTGTCTCCTATGTATTTATTGCTTCACCCCTAACATGTATACTTCATGCCTTACATGCATGTATATGTATACATTCCTTATGAATAATTTATGCCTTGGGTGTATTCTTGTGTATGATTTGCATATTTTTTCCATATATGATTAATGTGTTCTTCATGCTTTGTATGCTCTATTACTTAAGTGAATTTATATGCATTGTGTGCATTCATATAAATAATTTTTGACTTAAGTGAACTTCATGCTACTTAAGAAAATTCAATTGTATAATCCATACTTTATGTACTACATATATTTCACATGTATGTTGCATACCTTAATTGTATTACACATATGCTTCATGCCTTGTAGATGCTTCTTGCCTTATATGCTTTGGATGTACACCTTATGTGTATTTGTATGTATGACTCACGTCTTATGTATTCATGTGTATGCTTGGGCTTGTACATAGAGTGTTTTCTTTGTGTGTGTTTCATATACATTCTCTACACAACCATGTGACATGTACGCTTCATATCTTACAAATATTTGTGAATGTTTCTATAGGTATTACTTTGTCTATGCTTCAAGATTTCCATGTATGCTTCAAGCCCTGCATGTGTTAAATGACTTCGTTTGTATTACTTCATACCCTCCCCATCTTACATGCTCTTATGCCTCATGCTTCATTCCTTGCATGCATTCATATGTATTACATGTATTCAGGGTTCATGACTCATTACCTTACATGTATTATGTGTATACTTCATATATGCTTTGTGTCTATATACAAATGTATACATTGTGTTTATTAGGAGATGACTTAGTTTGAGAAAATTGTCAATTGCGTGAGGACAAGCAATTTCAAGAACGGGGGATTGTCGTGTCCCCTCCTTGATCGTCATATATATAAAACCTAAACTAATCAATTATTATTATTAATTAATATAATAATTAATAACGAAAGATTATTTGAAATTATTAAATATTTATTTATTTATTTATTAGAATATTATTATTCAATTAATATGTATTAATAATAATAATCTTGGAATATTCAAATAAAGTAAGTTAATATTAGTATAATAAATATTTATCATATAATATTATTATGGCTATATTCACACAGTTGTGGAGAGCCACGATTAATTTTTAATCACCAATGAAAGTGACCTTGAAAGGCCGTTGCCCCTGGACTTACACGACTCTTCCTTGACCATCGAAAGAGTATAAAGACCCCCGATATGGGCTTAGAAAGAAAAAAAAGGGAATTTAAGGAAAAAACAAAAACTCAAATGAGGAGGATAGAATACAGTGGAAGAAAAAGAGAAGAGGATCATGTAGTAGGCGAAATGAATCACCGTAACATCGTATATAATCATAGAGAAATACAATACAATATGCGTGGAGGCCATTCTTCTGCATGGGGAAATCAACAGAAGGAATGGGATCAGGAGACATTGACAAACAATAGAGAAATACAATACAATATGCCAACTGTGAGCTCTCCAAATAAGCAGACAGACAATTTAATCAACACTTTATTATTATCGCCAAATAAAGAGTAGTGGATGCCAACTATATTTGGAGATTCAAAAATAATTAGTCGAACCAGGTAGTTAGAAGAGTATTGGATGAGCCTTGGTAGTATTCCATATCATCATAGTGATGCTCTGTCCAGTCATAGAAAGCTTCGAGACTGTAAGGGACACAATTAGTTGGAAGCACAAAAGATCATAAGTCCATTATCAAGAATTAAATTCATCCAAGGATTGAATTATATTCTTGAGGAACTAGTAGATGAAGATGTACGTGTAATAAAATATTAAGAAGTCTTCCTCCAGTAGGGCGGAATTAGAGAAGGACTAAGAAATAGGATCTGCTTTCAGGATAGGAGCAACAAGGGTACAATCTGTGACTGATATGCATTGAAAGGTAAGATCATTTAATTCTTATATATTATTCAAAAGGGCATGACTGACAGGAGAAAGACGAGAGTTTGCAGATCAATAAGATTCAGATAAGTAATCCTTACCCTAGTGAATGTTTATAACACTTTAATCTGTGATGAATTGTGAATTCGATTAATATGATAGATGAATGCATAAAGAGATTAATGGATATTATTTTTCAATACCACAATAGTGTTGCTTACAACAATTATTGTGCTTCCTTGAGCTTTTATGACTTTACTTTGAAGAATAGACTTCAGGCTCAAACTCCCTTTCGCTAGCACTCAATAAGGACAGAGCGTTTGTGGGCAGAAAGGATGGTAATTCGCTCCACTGATGGGTGGTCCCAAGATGGGTGGAACACCTTGAGGGAGTCCACTTTGAGAGCGTTCACGTGCCCTTTGCACAGTAAATCACCATCCATTGAGGCTAGGAAAGAGGAGACAAGATGAAGATATATTTCAATCAAGAGTAATAAGTCATCAGTTTATGATGTGTTTATGCCTTAGATGACAATTTATCTACCTTATCCTTAAAATGCTCAATCTAGAATTGTCTAATTTGAATTGGATTAAGGAACTATGTGTATTTGTCGATAATGCATGATGTGTGCCGACCCTTAGGGAAAATTACATGTGCAAAATTAGGTGCTGGTAAATAAATTTATTGACCTTCATTTGTGCATTTTATGTCTCTAATAAGGGGACATTACACATAACATTCAACTCTTAAAAAATGCATTCTTGCATTATAGGGTTGATACATTTATCAACTACAAATTAATAAGGAGACCCTACAGTACTTTTGGGATTCAGGAACCCCACTCTATAAAGGTATGTTGTTCACTATCAGGGTTTACAGTCAATGGGCATACTATGTCACTTTATAGGCTATGTGAAGCTCATTTGTGAGCGAATTACATGCAAGCAAAGCAATCTATGCCAACAAGGAATTTCCCAATAGATTAGAGGTTTGGAGGAATCATATCTTCCAACTTTCTAGTGTTTGTTGTATAGTTCCTTAATCTACATATCAAATACATCTTAACAGAATGCGTTCTTGCAAAAAAACTGAAGAGGGCTCCATTTTTCATCTAACCACCAATGGCAGTATTATTATATCGTAGCTATGTCAAGTTTTTACATTAGGTTTTGCAATCAATGGGTACACAATGCCATTTTATAGAGCTACATAGCAAGTGATTTCTATGCAAGTTCCAAGTAAGAATACAATAAAGCATATCATATGATTAAGGAATTTCTCATCAACAAAAATTAGAGGACAAGAGACCTTATGGCTTTTGTTGTATAATTTCTTGATTTTCATAGCAGCTCAACATCTTAAAAAAATGCATTGTTTCATAAATCTAATGAGAGATGATTCATTATCCAACTAAATAGCAGTATTGAGACCCTTTAGCATCAAAATACAATGGCATTTTGAAATTTTACATCAGGGTTAGCAATCCATGGCATACCACATCATTTCCTAGGCTTTGTGGGAGTCGATTGGTAAAATTTTCTTAGCAAAATTAAGGATTACTTGTCAACTCAAGGAAAATGAGAAAACATAGTTTTTTATTGTACAATTCATTGGTTTTCAAATCGCCCACCTAGTAAAAGGAGTACCACATAAAGATCAAGTGAAATGACCCTTTATTCAAGTAAGAGAAGCATTGAGACTTGAGAGCCAAAAGTATTAGAATTCTTGCATCTGAAACTATAAAGTTGCAACTCTCTATTAGAATTTGCAACTAATGGAGATACATTATCATCATATATGCTATGCAGGAGGTGATTTGTGTGCAATATCTATGTAAGAATACATTAAAGCATTCTATAATACCATTTAAATCTATTTCATCATCTCAGAGAAAATGGGTGACAATGGATTCTATTGTAAACATCCTTAATTTTCATAACCCCCACATTTTAACAAATTGAATTGACACACAAGGTTAAAAAGAAATGATCCTTTATTCAACTAAATTATAGTGTTGAGAGCTAATCCAAATGAAAATATGTGTGCACCACTAAGCATTTGCATCTGAGCTAACCTCAAACCATTTTCTATTCAAAGATTAAACACGTAATATTACATTAGATCTACCTTATTCTTAATCAACAAACAAAAAGCATAGGAATAAATATACTCTTTTTTAAATATGGATTCCTTTAAAAATTTATAGTTACTTATCCCTTCCAAAACACATTATTTCTTTTGACACACCAACAATTTTTATGAAATCCATTTAAACATAAGCCTTATGACACAAGAAAACTGAAATCTACATGATGTGCAGGAATATCCCTTCCAAAGCCCATTCCTTCTTTTGACGTGCATTTTTTATTCTTATAAATTCCATTCAAACTAACGCTTATGAAGCAAAAAACATAAAACTAAGTTGTGTGCAAACCCTATCCCTTCCAATGTCCAATAAATCTTTTGAAACCCATCTAGTTCTTATGAATTCCTTTAAAACTTAAACCTATGAAGCAAAAAAATGGCAAAACTAGGTGGTTTGCAAACTCATCCCTTCCAAATCCCATAACACACCTCTGATATATTATAAATTTCATTTAAACGTAAGATTATGAAGCAAGAAATCAAAAAACAAGATTGTGTATAGATTCTTAGATTTGTTGCTACCATATCACCTAGGAAGTACTCTCAACACATAAGCATTCCACAATGATAAACAACCCACACGGCAAGTAAAAAAAATAGACATAATATCAACCTCTGCTTACAATCCTAGAAATGACTTTAAATGTATGTAATTGATAACTTGTAGAATTTGATAAATAGATATTTTTAGAATCAAATTACATCTACCATTGTTTTCGCATTGATGGGTATAGGTATTTGTAAATCAAATCAGATATGCCATTGCTTTTAGTAGATTTTATATGATTAAATCACAGATGATTTATAGTTGCCAAATAAAAATTCAACACAATAGTTGGTGGAAAAGGTGGCACTAGAGTTTTTGAAAAGAAAAAAATTGTGTTCTCTCTTTTGCTTCTAGGGTTTTGTACCTAAAAGGAGAGAGGAAATTTCCTTACTATTCACTCAAGAACAAACCCTTGAGATTTCAATGCAAAGGAGATTGAAATATAGCAAAGGGACTATCCTAAAGGTTGAATGAGATCTAATGAGAGGTTCACCACCATGTTTAGACTTGGAAAAGATTTAATGCAATGCAAGATGTAAAACAAAACCCTAATTGAATGCAAGCTAATCTTGAATGACCTAGAAAAGTGAACAAAATGCACCAGGAAACTATGGAATAGAAAGTTTGCACCTGGAAACCTTGAAGTGACTAGAAATAGTTCTAGAATTCTAGAAATTTTGACTTACTGGGACTCATTCACCATTATGGGCCAATCAATCCTAGATTTGGATTTCTGCACAAGAACAGGTTTCTTGAAAAAGGTTATCTAAAACTACAAAAATCTCAAAATTGACCCAAAATGGGACTCATTCGCCAATCTTGCCGAATAAGTCCACTTAGGTTTTTCTAAAACTTGAAGGTCTAAATTTGGTATTTAATGTCTGCTCTTCTTGTTCCTTTATGTTTTCGGATCTAAAACTACCAATTTTGGACTTGTAGGTGACTTTTTTGTGAAGATTATGACCTTATAAATGGGGGAATCATTCCCATAAGATTGTAACCTATTCTTCAATGATCTCCAAATCTTCAAAGTACCTAGATCTACAATCACACAAAGAAAGAGAAAATGTTGATTGTTAGGGAATAGGGGTTTTCCTTGGTCAAACCCCTTTTAGGTAATTAAACCAAATGATGAAATAAGATAATGAAGTATGAACATGAAGTAATGTAGTTAGAACCAGGTTTCCATGATAATGGATCTTGAATTACTGTAATAATTGATGAAGAATCTTGCTCTTGAATGCCTTAGAATTGATCTTGAATGTTATCTTGATGACCTTGTGAAGACTTGGAATGCTTAACTCTTGAATGCTTGACTTGATGACATGAAGGTATGATGTTTCTTATTATGAAATGAATATTTGAAAGCTTTCTTATATAAACAATCCACTCAAATGACCATTAATTTGATCCCCAAGGTTGACATGGAAGAAATTTGAATTTAAAACCCACTTTTTCTAGCTCAAACCTCAAAAATAGCTCAAATGGGACTCATTCACCATCCTAGGTGAGGGTGATCCCATAATAGTGGTTTACAATTTTTGGCCAAACTGGACACTAAAATTATTATTTTTAACTAAATCTTCACATTCAAGCACCTATAGCGGCTAAACTGTGAGGAATTTGAAGATGGTGCAAACTAGAGTCTCATCAAATTTTGTCTATAGACTCTAAAAAAAAAAAATTTAAAAATTTTGGAATCAAATTGCACTTCTTTTTCCATCTCCCACGAAAATTGATTTTTTTCAGAAAACAACTTTTTTAAAAAAGTGACGCACACCGTATAACGCATAACTATTTTTCCATTAAGGATAAAATTCTAATTCTTTAAAATTTAGATTTGTAAATCTGATATCTAGTGCTTCCACTTGGTTAGATAGTTTTTTATTGAATATTTTTTCCTTAATCAAGTTTCAAAGTCAAACGAATTACAATTCAAACACAGCGCGACCGTATAACGTGTAACATTTTTTGTATATGTCAAAATTTAATTTAATTTTTTTGTTGGATCAAGGACTTCAATATCTGGTGCACTCATATTTTTTAAATTTTTTTTATAATCTTCTATTTTTCCACATGTGAAGAACAAATAAATTCATTTTCGATGAAAAACCTATGTTTAATAAAAATTAAAAAACAAATACATAACAAAACCAAAACATATTAAAATTATAATCATTGGATAGCTTGTTTTGAGGAATACCATAATCATTTGAAATAAATTTTAAATGAATTCATTTGATCCCCTAAAATCTAAATCAAAAGTGATTTTTTATCAGTGTTTTGATAGGTGTAAAGGAGACACATTTATAGGTATGGTTTAAAACTAGCGAGGTTATATCCAAGGGGGTTTGATCTAAGGTGATTTGATCAAACCCTCTTCAATTGGAATCCTTAAAATGGATATTTTTAAGGCTTAAATCATTATATTTTCTAAAAATATGTGATTTCAGCTAAAATTCGTTCCTCTCAGGAATTGTAAACCACTATTATGACAACACCCGTGAATGAGTCTCACTTGGATGGGACTCATTCACCCAAAGTGGCGAATGGGTCCCATAGGGGCTATTTTGTGAGCTAGAATGTCGGGGAGTGAAGAAATTAGGTTTATATGTTGATCTTGTCGAGTTTTTGATTAAAATATGCCTTGGGATGCACAATATAGGGTCATGGGGGCCTATTAATGATGATATAAAGGTCATAAATGCAATGGGGCCCAAAATCCAATGTGAGTACATAAATAAATACACTTTACAACACTAAATTAAGGCAAAATTGAGTCTATTTAACTTAGAAGGGCCCTAAATCCCATGTGAATGTGCAAAACACATTACAACACTAGATTAGCTCCACTTTAGTTTACAAGACCCTTAAATTTAATGCGAAAGTGTAAATAAATACATTTTACCACTTTAAATTAAGGCAAAGTTAAGTTAATTTAGCTTAAAAAGGGCCCAAGACCTAATGTGAATGGGTAAAACACCTCACAACACTAGATCAAGGCTACATTAAGTCCAATTTATCATTAATTATTCCCATATCAAGTGTGAAAATGCAAAGGGACACATTTTTTGACACTACATTTAGCCCCCACTTTAGTAAGAGGATGAACTTGCTTCAAAATCACACTAAAGTAGACATTCAAGAGGGGTCCAATCGTACCAATTCGGATGACAAAGGATGAAAAAGATCAAGGTAGTGGTCAAGCCCCCAAGATCCAAGATCCTAAGTCAAACCAACATAAGCGCAAAAGGACACACACAAGGTGTATAATATGCAACAAAATAAGATACAAAATCATGCAATGTCAATAATGAATAGAAATAAAAATGAGGTGGATCAAGCTTTTATAAAGATGCGGTCACTCTAGGGCCACGGAACGTTAGGTTGTCCATAGGGTGAGTTGTCCCAAATAAGTGGTTTAGTGAGAAACTCATGCCAATGTGTCAGCTTCCCACCGTATAATGATAAATTCATGTTGGTGTGTCGACTTCCCATCATACTAGCCATGCCAAAGTTATCCTCCTAATAACTTTGATAAGAGACTACAATGAAAATTATTTTGTAAATGCTTTTAAATGTCATGTAAAAAAAAATTTAAAGTATATTTTGCTTTGTTCATCTAAGGTCTTCTTCTTAGGGAGCATTGTACCTAATGTCTCCAAGAGAGGACAATTCAAAATTTTTAGATTGTCACCCATGGGATGCCTCATTTGCATCATGCCATGTCAGTAGATCGTACACTCTTGGACGACGACAAACCCAATGACACCACCAAGAAGAGGACACATCACAAGAAAAGAAAAATTACACACTAATTGTTTTTCCAAAAGATGTCATCTATGTATGCCCCCACTTTAAAGCGGTTTCTACTCCATCACTATGATAAATTGCTTTAATGTATCCAATGATAAATGCTAACATGAAATAAGACATGAGAGAAAACTTGGAAAGCCCTATGCCAAGTCCCATGTTTCCAAATGAAGCTACATCATGGATAAGTATGCCACATCCCAACCAACTTAAGGCATGTCACCCACATCCCAAGCTTGTCCTTATATGTACATGAAAGGTGATCAAATAGCCAAAAGAGATAATGACAAGTGACACATATGGATAAGGCTTCCTAACCCCCTTTCCTGCACTTAGTGTAGGACAAGGGTGAGCCTAGAATGGACAATGTTATGATGCTCCTTGCAATGAATGTAAAACATGCAATAGCGAGTATGCTATGATCCTACAACTATTATATGGCAAGGAGTAGCAACTAATGTTATTTATTTTGATGAATAAGAAAATTTTTTGTTTGATACATATTTAATGAGATATCTATTAGTTTAGGATGTACCAAGGTTAAAGTTTTCTTAGAAGATTCTTTTGTGGTAGTGTTGAAATTGAATGAAGTCTTTTGTTTTGAGGGACAATAATCAAAATCATTAGTCATTTCTTGTGTTTTAGGCTCGATAGGGACATGGATACCTTGTTCTATAGTACCACATCCTTTCATAAGTTGCTTCACAAGTCTTTTGGGTTCGAGGTTGGCCTTTATTGTATACAATTGTTATATATGTGAGCAATGTCATTGTAACTCGGTAGGCGTGAAAGGTTATCATTATCGAGTTTCCTTTTAGGTGGTTCTAAGATGAGCCCGAGTTTATTTTGAACTTGTGGTTGTTGTGAGGTTGGATGAATGATAAGTTGAGGGTTAGGTGGGTTGATAGTTAGAGGACTCGAAGGAGCTCTAATGTTTATAACCTCAACACTCTTGTTCTTGTTTTCATGATCTCTTAGCGAAGAGGAGTCTAATGTCGCTTTGTCATCTACATCTAACAAAGTCACATCACTATTGCTTGAACGTAGTTTGATAATGTTGTTGTTTTCTTTCCCCATGATACCTTCCCTAGTTTTATTTTTATGATCAAATGCAAAGCACAAAAAATTAATTCAAAATCAACACAATAACACAGCAGGTACCTTGGGAAGACCCTCCACTTGAGGGAGAAAAACACAACAACAATATGTCACTTATATATTAAATGTCAACACAAATTGTCTCCTTTACAAGAGGTTGATATGAAGGCCAAATATAAGCATCACAAATAGATGCAACACAGATACAAGATGAAGCAATTCATTGATTAACAATATGCTAGATTCTAAAAAAATTGCACTTGAACTTGCAATGAACTACAAACTGAATGAATGGATATGAATGATATAAAAAAATGAAAGGAATTGAACATATATACAAGATGAATGGATAGGTCATGAAACTTCAAGATAAGTCAGCCTTCATACAAGAATGTGTCCCTTCATTAATCACATCCAATGTGCATGATGTTGGCCTCGCCAAGATCACGCCTCTTCATGAAATTGAGCCTCCATTATTAATTACCATTTAATACAAGAGGCGTGTCTCTTCAAGATAAATCACTTATCTTTATAAATTAAATAGCCAACAACTATTATTTAATTTATTCAACATGTAAAGGAGATTAATTGGAAGAGATGATTGACACTGCATGATAACATCAACACTCCCTCTCAGCTAGGGAGGATACTTCTAGCTGCATAAGACATATCACCTCATCATGATGTCAAACACAATGGCTACTCCTATATGTGGAAAGGAAAGATATCACCTCATCGTGATATCAACCATCATGGCTACACCCATGTATGGTATGTACAAGTGCTCATCACTCAACGTGATGTTGTCACCTCATCATGACATTCACCATGGCTCTCCCAAAGGGTGAAAACACAAGTACAAGAAAAAATCATCACAGACTCTCTCATGTGATGTCATGGATTCACACACATGAAATCCACCATGGCTCTCCTAGAGGGTGGAAACAAGGGTTTTCACCTCAAATCTCTCTTAAAGAGAAGTGCATTAACAAGGGCTTGCACCTCAAATCTCTCTCAAAGAGAAATGCATTAAAGAGGATCACTAATATTGAGGCTCCTTCTTAGCTAGGGCTTGATTCTCCACCATACCAAGCTTGTCTCAAAAGTACACAAACTTTATCTTGGAGAAAGGCTTGGTGAGAATGTCTACCGTATGCTCA
Source organism: Sequoia sempervirens (assembly GCA_007258455.2). NCBI lineage: Eukaryota > Viridiplantae > Streptophyta > Pinopsida > Cupressales > Cupressaceae > Sequoia > Sequoia sempervirens. The sequence goes on along the minus strand of VDFB02047683.1, from coordinate 69,699 downwards.
TCAGTGTTGATATACCTCAATTGAATTGTTGTCCTCAATACCATATCTCTTATATAGTGGTATTTGATCTCAACATGCTTAGTTATGTCATGAAGCACAGGATTGAAAAAAAAATTCACACAAATTTGGTTATCACAATGAATGATAGTTGGCTCCATTGATTGTCCAAACAATCCTACAAGGAGCTTTTGAAGCCACACTGCTTCTCAAGTTGCCACACAAGCTACAATATACTCGACCTTTGTTGTACTTAGAGCCACAGAAGACTGCTTCCTGCTACACCAAGATATCATTGTAGACCCCAAACTAAAGCAACATTCTAAGGTGCTCTTCTAATCAGTTACACACCCTATCTAGTCAGAATCAGTATAACCATGCAACTTCAAATCCACACCTGAAGAATATATCAAGCCATATCCAACTGTTCCATGCAAGTATCTCAAGATATTCTTCACTACAACTAGATGTATTTTCCTTGGTTCACACATGAACTGACTAAGTGCACTCACTAGATAGCAAATATCTGGTCTAGTATTTGAATAGATACATCAACGATCTAGTCAACTTACTATACATCATGGAATCCACTAGATCTGAACTAGCTGTGACCTCTTTCAACTTATGCAAGTTGGTCTCCATAGGCGTAGACATGGATTTGCAATCCATCATACCAAATCTATTCAGAATATCAATAGTATACTTCCCTTGACTAAGAATCATCTCATCAGGCTTCTGCCATACTTCTAAACCAAGGAAGTAATGTATGAGACCAAGATCCTTCATTTCAAATTCAGAAGCTAACTCCTTTTTGCATCTAATAATGAGGTGATCTTCTCCAGTGAGAATCAAATCATCAACATACAAAACCAAGATCAATGCTTCACCATCAATTACCTTGAAGTACAGGTTGGAATCAACATCGTTCTTGGAGAAGTCCAAGCTTGATGGGTAAAGATCAATTATTTTGTACCATGCACGAGGAGCCTGCTTAAGGCCATACAAATCCTTCTTCAACTTACAAATATGAGACTCCTTCCCATGTACCTCACATCCATCAGGTTTCTCAATATATACCTCTTCCTCTATTACACCATTCAGAAATGTTGTCTTCATGTCCATCTAGTGAATCTTCCATCCTTTAGATGTAGCAATAGCAATGATGGTCCTAAAAAAAGTATAACAAGCAACTAGAGCAAAGGTATCCTCATAGTCAACTCCCTCTTTCTGTGAGAATCCTCTACCCATGAACCTTTCCTTGTGATTCTCAATGCTCCCATCAGCCGCATGCTTGATCTTGAAGAGCCATTTAGAAGAAACCACAAATTTACCTTTGGGTCTAGGTACGATGTCCCAAACATCATTCTTAAGAATGGATTGATACTCCTCAACCATAGAATCTCTCCAAACCTATTGACTAGAAGCTTACTCAACACAAGAAGGCTCAAACTCAATAATCTGACTCATCAATGCAACATAGTTGGAAAACTTGTGAGGTCTCTTGCTTTCTCTAAAAGTTCCTCTCGAGACTGCAAACCTTTCTGCCTCCTGCATTGTTTTCCTCGCCCAAAGAGGTCTCTTATGACCAATCACAATATATGTAGGCCCATCAGTAGGTTCCTAGGGCTCAACTGGATCATCATCTTCTTTAGGTTTAGGATCCTCCCTCTGAATCTCAGGAGCATGGTCAACTTCCGTATCCTAAGGAGACTCTTCATTATCTATCTCCATGTGAGTGCCCTTGGATCGTTTAAATGCAACATCTCCACAAATGTGACATCTCTACTTATCTTAATAAACTTCTAACCTGGAATATAGATTCTATAGGCTTTTGATGTCTCAATGTAACCTACAAATATCCCCTTCTTGCCAGAAGGTTCCAACTTTGTCCTTTTATCTTTCGGCACATGAACATACACTGGACAACCAACGATCCTCAAGTGACTCACTTTCGGCTTCACCCCTGTGAATGCTTCTTCAGGAGTCATGTTCTCCAGAATGCGATGAGGACTTCTATTCTGAACATAGACTGTTGTCCTAGATGCTTCCGCCCAAAGGAAGGTTTGTAAATCTTGGTCATGAATCATGGCTTTGGCTGCTTCCATAATAGATATGTTCTTCCTTTCAGCAACAATGTTTTGTTGAGGATTATAAGGGACACTGAACTCCCTCTTAATCCTAGATTCAATGAAAAGGTTACAAAAGCTGTCAGAAGTGTACTCTCCTCTATTATCGAATTTCAAAACTTTGATCCTCTTCTCGGACAAATTCTCCACCTAATCTTTGAATTCTTTGAACCTCTCAAATACTTCCTCATATTCTTTAGATTTCAATAAATAAATCCAAGTCTTTCTAGACTAGTTATCAATAAAAATAATGTAATACAAGAAACCACTCGAAGAGGAAATAGACATTGGACCACATAAATCATAATGAATAAGATCTAGGATACATTTGGATCTACTTTCACTACTATGAAATGGACCTTTTGTATTCTTACCCAAAGCGCAGCCTCTGCAAGGACCTTCATGCTCCTGGTTGAGTTTCAGAAGGCCTGTGACCATCCTCTCCATGGTAGGTAGTGCTCAAAAGTGAAGGTGAGCCAATATTTGATGCCAAAGATCACACCAACTTGAAGAATCATCCAATAGAGTCTGAAGTGGACAAGTGCATAGTATGTAGAGGCTCTCATGTCTAACTCAAATCACTCGAGGAATCTTGATATTAGAGTTCTTCATCCATGCAAGAAATCTTCCTTCTGAAAATGCAACTTAGTACCCCTTATCCTCCAAGGCTGAAATTGAGATAAGGTTTCACTTGATTCTTGGAACAAATAGTACATCACTCAACTACAAGGAAATGTCAGAATCCAAGTGAAGAGAGGAGGTCCCAACTCCTTTCACAAAGTAACTGGCATCATCTCCAATAATGACTTGTTCACTAGAATCTCTCTCCACCAAATCAGTTAGATGCTCCCTAAATCTGGTGATGTGGTGAGAGGCACCACTATCAATCAACCAAGTGTTGGTGTTGGTAGGAACATTGCTTGACAAGGCATAATAGAATAGAAATTCACTTGAATCCTTCTACGGAGAGATCTCATCAACATCTACAATTGTAGCCTATTGCTTAGGCCTAGTTGGACAATCCTTTGCATAGTGACCATACTTGTCACATCTAAAACATTGGAATCGGAAGAGGTCCCTCTTCTTCTTGAATGCAGGAGCACCATCAACTCCTTTATCTTTGTTCCTCTTGAAATATCCCTTCTTTTCATCTTTCCCTTTCTACTTTGAAGATTAAGTGGCAAGAACATGAATGTCTTCATTGGTAGAGCATTGAACAATACCTCTCATAGCCAACCTAGACTCTTCTTGAATACAATCCGCCCTCAAATGATCAAACTTGGGAAGTTTTGATCTTGCACTGATTCCTTGAATGTAAGACTCCCAAGATGAAGGAAGACCATTAAGAGCCAACATGGTCAAGTCTTTGTCATCAACAATATGACCAATAGTAGAGAGTTGATCTCTCAATTCAAAAATCTTCATGAAGTAAGCCATGATAGATTCTCCTTTCTCCATCTTAACATGATAAAGTTGTTGCTTTAATGTGAGTGCACGGCTTGTGTTGTTGATCTCATGCATCTCCTCCAAAGTCTTAAGCATGTGTCTTTCTATCTTCAACTTAGAGATGATTGGAACAATATGGTCCTTCATAGAATCAACTAACATCTTTTCCTTAATATCTTTCTTCTTCCATTGAATCTTCTCTTCCTCATCAGTAGGCTCAAGGAATTTTCTCTCCACGAACTTAGCCAATTCATTTTCCTCCAAGGTGAGCATAATTCTAAATTTCCAAGATGTGAAATTTGTTGCTCCCTCAAGTTTGTCCTCGATCTTGAGTTCATTCACCATCTTGATAAAGAGATAGATGAGATCAAAGATGAGAAAGAGAATAAAGAGTATCGCTGCTAGACTAAATCTGATCAAGATCTTCTTCAAACTCACTTTGATACCATGCCAATTTTATGATTAGATGCAAAGCACAAAAAATTAATTTAAAATCAACACAATAACATAGCAGATGCCCTGGGAAAACCCTCCACTTGAGGTAGAAAAACCCAACAACAATATATCACTTATATATTGAATGTCAACACAAATTGTCTCCTTTACAAGAGGTTGATATGAACGCCAAATATAAGCATAAAAAAAAATGCAACACAGATACAAGATGAAGCAATTTGTTGATTAACAATCTGCTCTTCTACAGAATTTTCACTTGAACTTGTGATGAACTACAAATTGAATGAATGGATATGAATGATATAAAACAATGAAAGGCATCAAACATATATACAAGATGAATGGATAGGTTGTGACACTTCAAGACAAGTCGGCCTTCATAGAAGAATGTTTCCCTTCATTAAATCGTGTCCAATGTGCTTGATGACGGCCTCACCAAGATCACACCTCTTCATGAAATCAAGCCTCCATTATTAATTACCATTTAATACAAGAGACGTGTCTCTTCAAGATAAATCACTTATCTTAAATAGCCGACTACTATTATTTAATTTATTCAACATGTAAAGGAGATCGGTTGGAAGAGATGACCGACACTGCATGATAACATCAATGCCTAGTTGGAGAGTTTTTAGAACTACAAACTAAATGTTCGTGATATTCAAAGGTTGGTTCTTCAAAAATGACATCATCACAAGTAAGGGAATGATCCATGGTTGAATTTTCTTGCTTGTCAATGATGGTGTTTCCTTGTTCAATAATGTTTTCCTCATGATTCTCATCAATGGGATCTTGTAACACCATAATATCTTCTTCACCAATAGGAGAGATATTAGGAGAGGGGGAAATTTGATTGTTGTCCATAATTTCATCCTTTATCACTAAGGTCTCATTCTCTTGTGCCATAATATATACCCTAGTAGGAGAGCTTTTAGGAAAGTGACAAACAATAGGTTCATCACATTTCAAGATTAGATTTTGTGAAGTAGCTTCATCACACATAAGGGAGGCATCAAGATAAGAGAAACTATAAGTTTCATGATTACTAGTGATTGGAATTTTTTATTCAAATAGGTCTCTTTCCAAATGGTAAGGACATCAGGGAAGGGAGGAATAAGATTCTCATGAGTCTCAATAAGGATATCTTCTAACACTAAAATATCTTCTTCATGTCTAGAGAATATATTAGGAGATGAAAAGGTTTGATTGTCATGAGTATCTACATTTACATCCCCATGTCCTATAATTTCTTCCCAAGGGGGAGGAGGAGGCTGAAGACAAGCAAGACTTTCATGATCTTCAATGATTGTATCTTCTTTCACCAAGATACCTCAATTACCAATGGGAGAGATATCGGGAGCAGAACAATTATGATTATCATGCAAGTACATCCTCTTGTGCTGAAGCTTTAGTGGATGATCTAGGAGAGATGAAGTCATCAAGGGCTTCATCTAACATTGAAAAAATTTCACTACTAAAGGGTTTGAATGATATGTTTTCTCTAAGGTTAAGCATTTTTTTGTTTGTTTCTTTTGATGTTTTTATTTTTTATTTTTTATTTTCTAGTGATTATTGAATGTAATATGATCTAAGTGAACTAGGAACTAATGTTGAAAATGAAAAGTGCAAGAATCTAATTCTATCCACAATTGCCATGAATGTAAATTATGCTACTTCTAATGATTTGAATGTAACATAAAGTAATCAAACTAAAACAAAAAAGAAATAACATCAAACAAAAGCTTAAAAAGGGGAAATTTAACTCTGTAAAATGTAGTTCAAAATATGCAAAGGGACTGATTCACACAAGGTGGCGAATGAGTCCGAGTAAGGATTTTTTTCAAAATTTTCTAAAATTTTTATTTGATTTTTGTGTTTTCTATGTTGTATGATCTACATGTGAGATGCAAAAGCAGATTTTGAATGATTTTTAATGAAATTAGATGCAAGAATGCAAGGTATTTGAGCTTTCACTAATATAAAAGATGAAACCCTATAATTCAAATTAACCAATGCAAACCCTAATGCAAATTTAATGCAAGCTAAATCTAGGTTAATGATGGACTCCAAATAAAAAAAAAGGTATTCTAAATGCAAGTTCACCAAAATGAAAAGAAGAAAATTGTGTTCTCTCTTTCGCTTCTAGGGTTTTAGACCTAAAAGGAGAGAGGCAATTTCTTTACTCTTCACTCAAGAACAAACCCTTGATATTTCAATGTAAAGGAGATTGAAATCTAACAAAGGGACTAATGAGATCTAATGAGGGGTTCACCACCAATTTTAGACTTGGAAAAGACAATGCAAAGCAAGATGTAAAACAAAAACCCTAATTGAATGCAAGCTAATCCTAAATGACCTATAAAAGTGAAAAAAATGCATCAAGAAACTATGGAATAGAAAGTGTGCACATGGAAACCTTGAAGTGACTGGAAATAGCTCTAGAATTCTAGAAATTTTGACTTACTGGGACTCATTCACCATTCTAGGTGAATCAGTCCCAAATTTGGATTTCTACAGAGGAACAAGTTTCTCAAAAAAGGGTATTTGAAACTGCAAAAATCTCAAAATTGACCCAAATGGGACTCATTCGCCAATCTTGAAAAATGAGTCCACTTAGGGTTTTCTAAAACTTAAAGGTTTGAATCTAGTCTTTAATGTCTGATCTTCATGTTCCTCTATGTTTCTGGATTTGAAACTGCCAATTTTGGACCCATAGGTGACTTTTTGTGAAGATTATGACCTTATAAATGGGAGAATCATTCCCATAAGCTTGTAACCTATTCTTCAATGATCTCCAAGTCTTCAAAGTACCTAGATCTACAATCACATAAACAGAGAAAATGTTGATTGTTAGGGAATAGGGGTTTGCCTTGGTCAAACCCCTTTTAGGTAATTAAACCAAATGATGAAATAAGATAATGAAGTATGAACATGAAGTAATGTAATTAGAACCTTTCCATGATGATGAATCTTGAATTGCTACAATAATTGATGAAGAGTCTTTCTCTTGAATGCCTTCAAATTGATCTTGAATGTTATCTTGATGACCTTGTGAAGACTTGGAATGCTCAACTCTTGAATGCTTCACTTGATGACATGAAGGTATGATGTTGCTTGTTATTAAATGAGGATTTGAAATCTTTCTTAAATAGGAAATCCACTCAAATGATTGATAATTTGATCCCCAAGGCTGACATGGAAGAAATTTGAATTAAAAACCCACTTTTTCCTGCTTAAACCTTCAAAATAGCTCAAATGGGACTCATTCATCATCCTGGGTGAATGAGTCCAACTTGAATGAGACTCATTCATCCAAAGTGGTGAATGGGTCCCACAGGGACTATTTTTCCAGCTAGAATGTCGAGGAGTGAATAAATTAGGTTTATATGTTGATCTTGTCAAGTTTTTAATTAAAATATGCCTCGAGATGCACAGTATGGGGTCATAGGGGCCTATTAATGATGATATAAAGGTCATAAATGCAATAAGTCCCAAAATCCAATGTGAAAGTACAAATAAATTCACTTTACAACACTAAATTAAGGAAAAATTGAGTCTATTTAACTTAGAAGGGCCCTAAATCCCATGTGAATGTGTAAAAAACATACAACACTAGATTAGCGCCACTTTAGTTTACAAGCCCCTTAAATTTAATGTGAAAGTGTAAATAATTGCATTTTACCACATTAAATTAAGGTAGAGTTAAGTTAATTTAGCTTAAAAAGGGCCCAAGGCTTAATGTGGATGTGTAAAACATCTCACAACACTAGATCAAGGTGATATTAAGTCCAATTTATCATTAATTATTCCCATATAGAGTGTGAAAATGCAAAGGGACACATTTTTCAACACTACAATTTCCATTCAAAAATTGAAAACTGAACAAATATACAGGAAACATGAGATTTTGAAATTGTCTCAATAGAAAATGAATTTACATAAACCAAAATATACAATCCAAAAAATAGCAGAGCCCTACAAAGGGTTTCAGTCTGAAGTTTCCATAAATTATATGACATAGTTGATACTAACAAGCACCGTCTAAACTTTCAATCGTGAAGAGATTAAGCACTAGTAAATTTGGCGATGACCTTGGTTCCCTCAGACACAACATGCTTGACAATCTCCCCAAGAAGAGCAAGCTCGATAGTTGTTTAAATCTCCCACAATCTGATAGTGGGGTTCTTGTTGTAGCGCACTAGTTTGGATGATTCATTGGCCAATTTCTCTAAGATGTTATTGATGAAGTTGTTCATTATTCCCATGACCTTGCTGGAGATGTTGATGTTTGGATAAACCTACTTCAAAACCTTGAAAATGTAGATTTTATAGGTCTCAATGCTATAAGGGTAAATTGTTAGCGCAATTATAACTTGTGCAACTATTGTTCCAGCTTGGATAACTCTTCTATTATTCACTTTAGTGTAAGATAACTAAAGGAAACTCTTTGTTGTTTCTTGATTTTCCTCCTAGGATTCTTCTCCTACGGTGGTTATATATTTGTAAATCTATGCATTTGATTATTAATTAATAAGAAGTTAAATTATGCAAATTTATTTTTCTATGCCTGAGAAATTTGTCTTTGTAGATCTACAGGAATTTAACATGGTATCAAGTCATTCAAAGAAAATATTAGGCCATAGGCGCATGCATACTGACTCTTTTCATTTGTCTACTCTGAGGTGGTGATTTGGGAGCAAGTAGAATACACAACCAGAGTCATGTCATTGGTCTCCTTGTAGGGGACATTTCAAGCCCATGAGAGGCATGAATTTCATTCCTCCTCTCCAACCACTTTTCTTCATTATTGGTGAGATTACAAGGGTTTCTATGTTCATTGGAGGTAGGGAAACCTTTGTTCTCATGTGAAAATGCTTCTATTTTGTGGGTCAACTAATTCAGAGTGGGAGGAGGTGGCAATTTTCTTTGGGTGAAATATCTCTACCCATGATTTGCAGACCTACCTATGCCACATTTTCTAGACATGTCTATGATTGTCACATGATTTTGATATCCCTCTATGCGTTTGAAGAATTGAAAAGGACATATAAGAGGGTGAAAGTCACAATTTGTAAAGGCACGACCTATTTTGGCTAGGTTTTTTGTTGATTCTATGATGGAGAGAAGCACAACTGGCAATTATTTGCTGCAAATTTTCTTATGATTCCTTTGGAGGCACTTTGTGTGGGACACATATAGAAAATATGCAAATAAATATAATTGTGAGGGTGTGTTGGATGAGGGCTACAAGATCATCGTCTTCTCCTTGGAAATACTACCTCACACTCTACACAACTCTTCATCTATATCAACCCGTGAAGTATATCAACATTGATTTGGTGAGGAGGGAGATTGGTGATGGATGCATCCTTCCATTTACACAAGCCGCGATTGTCAAGTCACCCAAATTTAACCCATAAGTTGTGAAAATATTCTAGCATTTTCCAGTAAATGTCCAATTTGGGGGTCAATTGAGGCCATAGTCACAGATCAGATCTGCGTGAGGCACCATAGGCTCTTTAAAGTTGTGAAGGGAGTGTTTTCAAGGTAGGGAGGAGCGATCTGGTTGTTGAAGTGCACTTTTTTTCCATGCAAGGCCCAATTTTGTGTACAAGGAGGGGTGACTCAAGCTTGCACCTTTGTTGAAAAGGCCATGTCAAACCATTGTAGGTTGCAAGTGCTCATTGTGGAAGGAAAGAGCTACAAAATTCTCTCCGCCCATTTTTCATGCCAAAATTTTTCCTATTAAAGCCAAATTTTGCTAAATGGAGCTGATTTCATTTGTTGTGGTCATATGGGGTTTTTTAGCCCCTAGTTTGTTCTAGCCCATGAGGGCATAAAGGTAGCATAAACAATTCTCTTGCATGTCACTTCATGTGAAGGAGAAGTTGCTTTTTATGCATTTTGCATTCATTCTTGGGGGGTTATACATGTACTTTGTAATCATGAAATGAGATAAAGTTCCATTTATAGGGGTTAATCATGTCTCTTAAACACCATTTTCATCATTCTATCGTTAGGCTAACTTGAAAGAATTTTTTTTCTTGGAAACAAGGGATAAAAAATTATTGCCTTGTGCAGGATCTACTACCCTATCTCCTCAGACTTGTTCCTAAGCCAAGTGATTATGATGAAATGAATGCATGGTTTAATAATAATGAAATGGTCTATGTACTAATATGTCTTAATAATTATGAGGATACTCTATGTCACATAGAGCACACTGTGTGCCCTTTTACTACCTGGATCATCATCCAACAGTTGTATGGAGACATTGAATCTTCATCTAAAAGTGATGTTTCCTTGGAAAACTAGGCTATTGATGATATTGAGACTTATGTTGCCTCATCTAATGTGGAAACATCTTGTATGGATGATCATTTCATTGATACCCTATCAACAACACCTATTGCAGATTTATATTCTAGAGATGCTTCTTCGAGAGCCTCCAATGATTCATTGGAACAAGATCATTTATGTCTTTTGGATTCAATCCATTGGGACCAATTTCTACCAAAAATTTCTTTTTTGTTTGTAGAGTCCCTCATTTCAAATCTAGATGACAATATTCAGGACATATGTCTTCTCTTTGAGGACCACTCTTTTTTCCTTGCATATGTTGCTACTTAAGAGTTCTGTGTTACTTTTTTGAAAGCTTCCAATGGCTTCTTACAATAGGGCATCCATAGTCTTCCTGATTCAAATTTTTGGGATGATGTCTTGACAAGAGTTTTAAACTTATTTATAGAGACTTGTATTTTTTATTTGTGGGACACATTTGAGGGGTTATTACTCTCTTTGATGACAGTTTTAGCATAGTTGTTATTCCATCTTCATTGTCTTTGGAGATTGGCATTCATGAGTTTCCTCTTTCGCTTGATTTTATCATATTTCTTGGCTGATTTTGACCATGATTATTTTGTGGCTTATTCAAGCTTGTAGACTCCTACTCAGTTTTTAAAGACACAAATGTTGAGACTTCATCCTTCCTCCTTTTAGTTGGACATGGAGAGGTTTCTTCACCATCCTATAGACTTGTTTCATCCCAACGGAAGACATGCTTGTAGACGCTGGGTCATATTTTTTTCAAGCATTCTTCATCGACTTGCAGTACTATCCCACTTTTGGATAAACTGTTGTCATCTTCACAAAGAATTTCATTGAGCTCAAGTTTCACTCTCTGTGATACCTTCTTGGGGTGAAGGATACTACAACATAGTAGCTACCATGCTCAGTTAGTTTTTGTTTGAGGGGGTTTTGTTTTTCCACAAGCTTTTCCCTCTTTCCTCTCCTTAGGATTTTGTCTCCTTAGTTAGACTTAAGGGGGGTATTAGCACAATTAACTATTTGTGACTGTTGTTTCCAAATTTTAGTTACAAAATTAAAAACTTGTGCAACTATTGTTCCAACTTGGGATAACTCTGTTGTTACTTGCTTTAGTGTAAGATAACTAAAGGAAACTCTCTGTTGTTTCTTGTTTTTCCTCCTAGGATTCTTATCCTACATTGGTTATATATTTGTAAATCTATGCATTTGATTATGAATTAATAAGAAGAAGTCATATTATACAAATTTGTTTTTTTGTGCCTGAGCAATTTTTCTTTGTAGATCTATAGGAATTTAGCATAAATAAGGGTAATGAATACCATAAAATTCATAGCAAACCCAACTAAGAAGAAAAATAAACTGAGTATTGCATATCATTGACTTGTCTCTAAGGCCTATCATCCCTTTCATCAATTTCTTTAAATTGAAGCTACATATTTGCAAAATATATAAATGGATTTGATGTATGGAGTTTCTAAGTATTTCTAAAAATCTCTCAAACAAGTATGCTTGATTTCAACACATAATCAAATAAATATTGAGGGAAAAAGATAAGAAAAGAAAAATATCTTAAAGGCAAAGGAAACAAGTGCAAAATGAGTACAACATTAAAGAAATCATGGATTGATCTGAGAGGCCTATCATTCCTTTAAGGCCTTAGAGACCTAATGAATTGGAGCCTCCTTCATTCTTTGGCCATGTCAAGTCACCACTCTCAACCTAACCAACATGGAGAAAAATCTCATTTCTCCCTCCCACATGATCTTCCATGGCTGATTGATTAGATGATGTAATATGAATATGATGACATTTGAAATATGGCAGAGGGAGATTAATTCAATTCACACATTTATGAGATTTATGTCAATGATGTTGATGAGAAAAATAGGTAGATTTTGTAGGAAAAAATTATGAATCCCTATGATAATAGAATTTTTTTTAAATGAGATGAACCAAATATAATATCCCTCTAACCATTGCTTCAATCTATTGATGGGGTGATCCCACAATAGTGTTTTACAATTGTTGGCCAAACTGGACACTGAAATAAATTTTTTCAACTAAATCTTCACTTTCAGCCACCTATAGCGGCTAAATCGTGAGGAATTTGAAGATAATGCAAACTAGAGTTTCATGAAATTTTATTTGTAGATTCTAAATATATTTTTTTCAAAATATTTGGAATCAAATTGCACTTCTTTTTCCATCTCCCCTGAAAACTAGTTTTTTTTCAAAAAATAACATTTTTAAAAAGTGACACTCATCATATAATGCATAATTTTTTTCCATGAACGATAAAATTCTAATTCTTTCAAATTTAGATTTGTAACTCCAATATCTAGTGCTTCCACTTCGTTAGATAGTTTTTTATTGAATATTTTTTCTTTAATCAAGTTTTGAAGTCAAACCAATTAAAATTTAGACATAGCGCGACCGTATAACATGTAACCTTTTTGTATGTATCAAAATTCAAAAAAAAATTGTTGGATCAAGGACTTCAACATCTGGTGCACTCATATTTTTGAATTTTTTATTGATAATCTGCTATTTTTCCACATGTGCAGAACATAGAGCTTGATTTTTGTTGAAAAACCAATGTTTAATAAAACTAAAAAAATAAATACATAATAAAACCAAAACATATTAAAATTATAGTCATTAGATAGCTTGTTTCAAGGTTTACTTGATTCCAGTTGGGTTTGTGAAGTCTCCTCCATTTTCATCCTCAACCCAAGCTTCGAAACACAAAAATATGAACCTTTTTGATGCTATAGGATGCCAAGGTGGGATTTAGGGGGTTTGCTCAAACCAGGGTTCATTTGAACCCTAGTTCATTCGAACCCCCATGGGTTCACTCGAACCAGGGTTCATTCGAACCCCCTCCCATAAAGTGTTTTTCTTTGGTTTTTTGGCAAGAATGGGGCCCACCTTACATTTAACTAGTTCGCATGACCCAGGGTCCATTCGAACCTTTTTTGGTTTGCTTGAACCAAAGGGTTCATTTGAACCCCCAAAACCAATTTTTTTTGTATGGGGTCATTTTTTTCCACTTTTCCTTCCTCACTCAAATTGTAAACCACTTTTGTGGGTTCACCCGACGATAAATGAAAAGTAGATCTAAAAATATCGGATACAATATTTCACATGTGCAACAAAAATTTAATCTGATTCAAGATATAATATTAAATATGAGTGAAGATATTTTTTCATGTATGAAGTAAAAAATCATTAATTGATCTGAAACAATTGACTAAAAACTGTTTAGCGGCTTGAGACAAATATACAGTCGAAACCTGGCACATAATATAGCCTATTGGATAAATAAAATGAAAACAATTGAAAATGGACTCTTTTTCTCCCTTTATGCATCATCCATCTCATCCTATTAGTTTGCTGCAAATAATGATACACAAAACTTGACATTGTTAGTTCCTAATGCAATAAGGTAAAGTGACAAGAAGAAAATAGAGTTGTGGAAGTTGATGCTTGAAATTATAAAATATATTATTGTATAAAAAACGTTAGACAAATAGATATGTAGGTCATGTCAAGCAAGGACATAGCCATCTTCCATTTGTAATCTATATAATCTTACATCATGTCAACATGAGACACAACCACCTTCGGTGTTTAATAAATACACAAGGAATTATAGTCAATGAACTTGGGTGATAGAGGGATTCTTGAGACCAAACACTCTATAAAATCAATCACCATCGAACCTAAATTTTTTTTTTTTCATTGATAGTCCAATGGGTATATGCTACAATATAGTTGAGAAGTATGAAGCCATTCTTGTTCATCATAACCGGTTAGTAGAACATTTGTTTCAAGTTTTAAAGGAGGTTTTCAGCAATAAATGAGCAATCATAAGCAAGTAAGTTTTTGATTTACATTGCTCAATCAATACTCATATGCTACAATATAGTTGAGAAGTATGAATCCATTCTTGTCCATCATAACCGGTTAGTAGAACATTTGTTTCAAGTTTTAAAGGAGGTTTTCAGCAATAAATGAGCAATCATAAGTAGGTAAGTTTGTGATTTACATTGTTCAATCAATACTCATGAGATTTTAATCATTTCAATGTTTATTTCTTCATAATTGCAAGATACAAAAGAGGCTTAGGAAAGGGAAAACAATGATGAAATAGAAAACCTTCACATTTTATGAATTTTATTCATTACATCTAGGTTCACTTTTAGATTTGTAGTGGATAACCTTTGTGTGTCTGGTGAGCAGCCATACAAAAATTACATTTTTGGGTGGAATATCAAAGATGAAACTAAGGAAAGTTTTCAAAACATGAAGCGGTTTGCTGCTCCAAACAATATAATGGATTTTTTTATTCCTTCTTTGGATAGGAAACTACTAATAAAGAACAATGTTGTGTTCAGTCCTTGGAGACCCTTCATAATGATAGGAAATGCCACAAATAGAGTGTTGAAAATGCAAAAAAATAGAAAATGGAAACATTAACCTTCTTAAAGTAGTTGATGGGTCTAGAGACCTTGGAAAGCATTAATTGGATAAGTCTACTCATTACAGCTAGCGAAGAAGAAGAAAATGATAAGTAGTCTTTTTTATTATGTAAGTTTAATTCCTATAATAAATATTTTTTGTAAATGTCAAAAGTAAACATTTCTCCTAATGTTTTCCCATGCAAATTATAATTTTCTTATTCAATTTTGGAGTTGGCTATGTTTGTGCAGTAATATAAAAATGTGTATCTTCTTTTCTAACCCAAATGCAAACAATATCTATGTAATTCTAAGATGTTTAGAATGTGTTATTCTGAGCTGCAACTTTATGGTGAAGCAGATATGGTATTTATTTTCAATGAAAATATAAATAGCTTCCCATATACCTTTGTTTTATGACAAAGGATAATGATTTTTTTTTTTTAACCTGAAAATGAAATTTTTGCTCCTCTATGATTATTAGGTAAGCATAATATGTATATTGTTTCAAACTATAAATGAACTCTTTTTTACTATTCTACTCTTCAAAAAAGAAGCAAAAAATATCTAAATTGAAAACAAGAATTGAAATTTTATTGGCTTACTCAATTTTTTGGGGTCGATAGAACTGTAACTCTGTTGTGCTCTAGGAATTGGAGCTCTACTATGCTCTATAATGTTTAATAGACTAATGAATATAAGTGTAGACGTTTAATATAAGTGAAATAAACCATTGTGCATGCAATTGGAAGGTAATGGTGAATACTTTTGATAAGAAGACATGGAGTGACAATCAATATTCTTGCAACAATGAAAGTTGGCTCTTCCACATGTAATATAATTATTAATTAATTTAAAATTCATAGAATTTAAATGTGCATGATTAATGGATACCTTTATAAAGTCACATTAAAAGTTTCACTTGACACGTCACTTCCATGAGGAGATATTTCTATAGGACATAATATGTGCATTCAATGAGCACTAAAATTATCAAAGCTAAATACTTTTAGGCTTACCGATATATCTGACAAAAATTAGAGAAACATTTGATAAAATTTAACTGACACAGAGTTTTTATATAGATGGAAATTTGTCATTGTAGTGGTATGCCTCTCAAAATAATAAGGTAATCAATCCAAATCACCATGATCAATGCAACATGGTATGTTTTGTTCTATTCATTTTCCTATCAATGTGAAACTTCTCCAACTGCTAAACTGTCTCATCGTGGACTACACCCAACTGAATATTCGGCTTTTGGGAAATAATGTTTAGAGAAAATGGGTGTTGATAAAAGGGTGAAAAGTTGAAGAAAGAGGAAGGCGAGTATGATTCTTGTATGTTTCTATAATTATGTTAATTTTCCAACCCTAAAAGACTTCCAAGAGGAATTCTATACAAGGAGGGAGGATGTAAAGCCCTTCCCTTTATATCTAGGATGATCTAGGATCCATCTGTGATTGAATTCCACTACACTTGTAGTCATTTAACTCTAAGAGTAGATTAGTTAAATTCTTATGTGAATGCTTCTATTAAGATATATGACTAAATTTGCATTAATTGATACTATAAATTTTCATGTTTTATGGTGTTGCTAAGGTCCAGTTGTAGTAACACTCCTTTCTTATCATTTGACTCATGTTGATTGTGAATGCATCCTATAGTATTCACTTGAGGTTCCTCATATCAAATATTATGATTAAAGTCACTAGACGAGCCTTAGAGGTTTTAGTAAAAATAGCAAGTGCATATTTGATCTGCATAGTACTTCTTAACTTAGATAAATTAAGATAACAAGTAAATAAGAAAAGATGAAGATTCTTAGATTCTATACTACGATTGAGTTGTGTGCTATAGAACATCATACCTTTACTGATAGTTGGGAGATGTTAATAGTGAGTTAATCTAAAAGGGATGCTTTAACCTAGCTTTAATTAGAATAATAGCATGTTGGAAATTTGATTGAGGTCAAAAGGGACACCTCTTTAAGGTCAGTAGGAGATCTGAGTGATATCAGATGAGGATTTTTTTTTTAGGTCAAAAGGGCTTCATAAAGATGTTAGGGACTGAAAATAAGGGTTAAAATGGGGTTATATGAAAGGTGGTTCACCAAAATGATAACAAATAACTCTATTCTCCACTATTTCATCCAAGAAATGGGATCCAAACAATGAAGTGTCGATCATCAAACAAAAGGTGAGTCAAATCAAGGTATGAATCAACAAATTTCTCCTTTGTGCAAGGATGGGGGTATGAGCTAAATAACATTTTGGGGAGAAAGATTAAAACCATCAAACAAACTCCAAAATGTAAGCTATAAGATGCAAATGAAAGACTGTACTCAAAACTGTTGGAAATAGAAAACAAAAGATAGATTTGGAAAAGGGAGAATGATGTGTACCAATCACCAAAAGTCACCTTATGGAAAATGGGTCCTAGCTAGGGTTCTGCAACATCCTTTCTAGGTTCTCTTCTACTATGTCTACACTCCTAGATTCCTAATTCTCACTGTCGGACATCCAAAAATAAATCATATAGAAGAGTTTCCATGAAAAGACAAATTTTCTTACAACTTTCACAAATTTTCAACTTTCTTCAATTTTTCTCTTCAAAGGATATTTCACCTAAAAACCTACAATCACTCATCAAAGAGAGAAAAAAATTTTGTTTATTAGGTGAATGGGGGTTTTCCTTGGTCAAACCTCATTTGAGTATTTAAACTTTGTAATAAAATCAAATAGTATGAAGGAATGATGAATGAACAAGCAATGTCACAACTTACCAAACCTTTGTTTGAACCTTGGATTGTAGATCTTCAACTTGCATGAATTGGCTTCAATGGATGTGAATCTTGATCATGAAACTTGATTTGAAACAATTCCTTTGAATACTTGAATAGATCTTGAACTCTACATCACCATATCAACTCAAACAACATGCATAATACTATTGATGGGTGTTTTTGTACTTCTCAACAAAGACAACACACGTGTGATGCCTCTCTTGAAAGGTCACTTTCTACAACTGAGTTTCACAAAATCACCCCAAGGTCTCTCAAGTGTCAGGTCATGACTTGCAAAAATAGCTCAGTTATTCTTGTGATTTGTTGGTAATCACAAGGGGCATTTATGGTTAACAAAGTATGGAGTTTTATTGGGTTTGTAATGAAGTTTCAAATTTTTGAAAGTGAGTGCACAGTGATTGCAAGGTCAAGACAACAATCTGAAATTCACTTCTATCATCAAATTTGGATCTATTGTGATGCTAAAAATGTATGTCTAACTCAGATTTTAAAAGAAAGTTCAAAAAGTTGAAGGGTTTAGAAGTTTTCCTAAGTCTTAAAATAAGATGAATAGTAAAAATGGACGATGCTATAGTGGATAGACTTCCAAACTAAGTTTTACTTAACCAGGGGCAACTCACAGTATCATAAATAGAAGTGCAATCTTCTAAGGCTTACTTATTTTTTTAGACTACAACATGAACTCTTAAAGAATACACATACACAATTGAAGTTAAGTTTTGTAAATGAATTAGCTCAAACTAACTTTACACAACAATTTTTTATCAACAAATGGCCAAAAGTATGAGCTATAAATGCATCAAACACAATAGCATGCATCCACCATTAAATACAACATGATCTACTAATATAAAATAACTTGAACTTGAAATAAGCAATGTTGAAACAAACTATTGGAGATAGAATCATGAACACATAAAGAGAAACACATAATAAACCATCAACTCAATGATTTTTTCATATATTGCAGTAGCATATCTTTACACAACAACTCATCTCTCCTTTTGAAACTAAGAGGATGCCCATATTTATAGTTTTCCAAAAGAAGAATGAATGTTCAAGATTCATTTACAATGAATGGCTCAGATTCATTCTAGTTTAGGGTTTAACCTAACCCCATATGAGTACAATAGTTTACAATACAAAAATAGACTATTTTGTCTTTTCCCTATTTCATCTTATAGTCTATTTTTTCTTGTAGCTACTTTTATCCTTTTCAGGTATTTTAGCAAATATTCATCATCTATAATGAGTTTCCTTGCTTCCTTTTGTTGAGTAGCATATTCCACAAACTTAACAATCACAGCCAACAACTTCTTCTCTTCAGAGAGATTAGATTTAGAGATTTGGAAGGAAACTCTCTTGAATCCTTCCATCATTTGGTCTTGATACTCTCTACATTTTGACTTAGCTCTAATCACTTGTTCTGATTATGTGAAGGCTCTTGTAGTAAAATCCATGAAGTCATCTGACAATGTGTCACCATTCCCTTGCTCCATTTTCTTGTGGAACTCATGTTTATTGGCCTCACAATCTAGCTCCAAGATGGGCATCTTGTATCCTATCATCAGCTTCAAAAACTCATCGCATTTGACCCAGTGATCCACAATCTACTCATGATTAGCCTCTAATTCTAGCAAGGCCCTCTCCAAAACTTCTTCTCTATATTCAAGATTTAGTAGTTGCGCCTAGGGCAGCCAATGATCTTCCTTAGGTAATTCCAATTCCTTTTCCCATGTTTCCCGAGAGAGCATGAGAATGCTCTCCATCTTCAAATATGTTATCCTATATAGCTTAGGGAATTCTTTACATATATCCATTACTTCTTCGACTTCCTTTTGCAAAACCCAAAATTCATTTTTCATTCTAGTTGCGCAATGGATGCCCTTGTCACTAGTATCAATTACCCTCTTGAACCAGTCTAAGGTAGACTTGGTCCAGTTTTTCATTCTTTCCATTTTACTAAATTCCTCCTTGAAAAGAAAGGCGGTCGTGGGCGATTCTACTGGAGCATTTTCTCTTGATGCAGTCTACTGTTGTATAAAGGCCATCAAATTTTCCACATGTGCTTTCAATTCCTCTTTTTTTGATTGGTCTCTATTCATCTATTGAAGGATGGTGGAAACTAACCCCTAAAATTAATCTATCTTTTGGGTTTGAGTCGTGGGGCCTACATTGATGGTGGATACTTGATAATCCTTTCCCTAAATGGTGCTTGCATCCTTGTCTGGTATAGGAGTGACCACTTGCAGTATCCTAGACCCGGAGGCATCTATGGTGATGTGTGATCTGATCTTTGGCTTCTTCTCTTTCCTATTCTTCACTTGTGTTCTATCCAAGATTGCCTCTAATCAGGCCTTGGGATTGGCTAGTACTAGAGCCTTCCTTTTGAATTGTTGCTCCAACCATGTAGGAACCTCTATTTGATGGTCTAGAGATTTTTTATTATCCCCTT
This sequence comes from Sequoia sempervirens, assembly GCA_007258455.2. Lineage (NCBI taxonomy): Eukaryota > Viridiplantae > Streptophyta > Pinopsida > Cupressales > Cupressaceae > Sequoia > Sequoia sempervirens. Next base: position 49,626 of record VDFB02047683.1, on the reverse strand, counting down.
CCTCTTGCTCCTTTGATAACTCATTCTCTTTAGACCTGGGAGCATCTTCATCATTTATCTCTTCTTCATCCTACCTGGCAGCTTTTACATTCTCTTCATTAGTTGTGCCTTCTTGTAGTATGGTTTTTCCCTTGTCAAGCTCAATAGATCCCATAGTTTCTACTGCAATATTTTCTTCCTACGTCACCCCTTTAGCTTCTTCAAGCTCAATTTCAACATCCTTCTCTTCTATGTTTTCTTCTTCTTTTTCATCTTCCTCCTACTCTCCTCCTAGAGGTATTTCTTCACCTATCAGGCCCTCATCTTGGTCAATTTGTGGAGGTTCATCAACCTTCTCTGTATCCATACCTATATCAGTTTTCCCTTCATCAAAATGATGTTCCTCTGGTTTTGCTTCCTCTTTTGTGTGCTCTTTAGGCTATTCTTCCTCAAGTTCTTGGTTGAAGGTCTCAACCTCATAATAATCATCAAATTTACTTTCATCTCCTCCCTCAGGAATTTTTTTCCCTTCCTCATCAAAGGCTACCTCATCTAAATAAACCTTTAATCCTTGCTCAGGGTGCTCAAACAATCATCCTGATCAAAGTCCTCTAGCTCTTCAATGATATATATTGCTGATTCTTTGGGATGTTATTCACTTAGCTTCTCCATTTCTTCATAAATTTGCATTGTAGCCTCCATCTTGGGTTGTTCAGTAGGAGGTGGAGGGAGAGGCAAGGAAGTAACAAGCTGGGCCATTAGCATTTGAACTTGAGGACTCAAGATTACCTCAGAGAGTTCGAATGGCACATTTTGTAGATATGAGGTAAAGGCGTGTGGAAAAATGAGAGGTTCCTTGGAAGTTGTTGGCAGAGAAGGCAACAAGGTAGAAACTGTAACTAAGGGAAATTATCCTAGGGTTAGCAGATCAAATGCATAAACATAAAAACCCAAAGTAATAATGAAGTGAAAAGGAGAAACATGAAAACAAAATGAAAGATCTCACCAAATGTCTTCAATCTCCATGGCTGGCCTCCATTAAACCTTCTCAACTTGCTGCAAATATGATGTTGCCCTCAGATTTATGATGAGAAAACTAATGACCATGACAAGTCCTAAGCAAATGTTGAAGGATTTGAGATGACAATATGCAAATACTATGCTAATATGCAACTAGTAAGCATGAAACTATGTCTAAATTATGCCAAATGAAATGCTACTATGCCTATGACAAGATGACAACAATGAAAAGATTGCAAGAAATCTAAATAGCATGAGATTGCCTAAAACAGGATTGCATGAGATGACAAAATCAGACCAAAATTGCCATTTTATTGAAAATACAATTTTGAATGAATGGCTAAGATTGAAGATTGACAAGTTCCCTAGAATCAATGGGCAAGATTCAATTTGACAACCAACAATTAGGGTTAGGGAAACATTAGGGAAAATTCAAAATGAATGGAGAAGATTGATTTTAGAAAATCAAATCAAGGGTGGACAATGCATGTGACAAGAGATAAGATTGGCACAAAAAAAGAGGTGATTGGAAAATCAAATAATAATAGCAATTAATTTGATTTTTGAGAAAAGAGACTATTTTAAATTAAAAATCAATTTAATTCAAAAAGGTGGGACCACATGACAATAAATAATTAATTCAAATTATTTACTAAAAGGAGGGAAATATCAAATGAGACAATTAAATAATTAAAATAATTATTTAATTAAAGAAGATGACCAATAATTAAATAAATCAAATAATCTATTTAACTATGAGAGGACTTTCAAAATTAGTGACATATTAAATAAATACATAAAATTTATTTATTTAATAATCAGGAAGACATAATGGACAAGAATAATCAAATAAATTAAGAAATTTATTTAATTATAAGAAGATCTTAGTCAATTAGTGACGTATTAAATAAATAAATGAAATTTATCTATTTAATAATTAGGAGGAATAAAAAGACATGAATTAATTAAATAATTATAAATTATTTAATTAATTGAGAGAAGTGGACTAAGGACATAATTAAAGTGTCTTAATTATGCTCGGAAGAAAAGATGAAAAAATAGAGCTTGCAGGCCTAGGTCATTTTTATTTGTCTACATTTTACCACTCTGTCATAATGCAGCCTATCGCATCATGGCAAAGAAAATAAGTCAAAGTCATGCCCCAGCGAAGGTACGAAGTATCTATGTCCCTTCAAGAAAATTTTCAAAATTTGGTCCAACAAAAAAAAAAATTGGAAAGTGTCTCAACATGTCAATTTGATTACTAGAAAGAGAATGGCGCAGACGATTTCAAATTTTGAGGAGTTTAAGACAGCCAAAGGGGTGGTCACAAGTCGGTCAAAGGAGCCTCCAATAATACAAGGTTTGAAAAATGCCATTTTGACTTTATAAATAGGTTGACAATGGGGTAAAAGTCATTTCATTTTCAATATTTACCTCCGTAATTTTGAGAGCTCAAATTGAGGAGGACCTTAGCAAACATGGTGATTCCAGTGACCGAGCATCACGGGGAGATGTTGTGAACTTATAGGTGGCCAGAGGGCTCAGAGCCAACAGTACGTACCCCTAACTTGCCTTGTGATTTTATCATTTTTCATCCAAAATTTAGGGTTTTAGGGCCAATAACGAATGCGTTGCGATGCATGTGCATGTGTGTAAGCCACATTCACGTTCGCATTCAACACATTTGATGCATCGTGACACAAACAGAAAGGGGTTTTTAGGATAGGACATTTGGGTGTGACACATTCACAAAATCACACCACAATCGAAAGGTGTAACACCACATATGACAAGTTGTGACACATTTGCTAAACAAAATGATGCATTTGAACGGAATGACGCATGTGAAAAAAGTCATGACACAAGTGCACTGATGTGATGCAAGTGCGAGCCACAATGACGCAATCATCGGATTGAGACACATTTGAAGTACAAAGCAATGCAAACATTTTTTGCGACGCAAATGAAGTCAACGTGAATCATTTGACTTTGACTTTGACCAATGGTTGAATTTTTTTGATTTCAAATTTTGAATGCTTTTGAGTTACTGACATGAACAGAGATAGTTACATGATCTATATGCATAAGATAGACCATCAACCTATATTTCATCAAGAGTGAGAGGGAGCAATGATGGTTGATGTGGTTGGGTTTATATTATGTCACCTATATGCCCATTATCCAGGAAAATAGGGGACTATTGACTGTACTGTGCGAGATATTTCACTCGGAGACATGCTCGTTCCACCTACTGACAAGAGAGGTCATTGTGACTCGTAAGGATGTATACCGTATTCTGCACCTGTCGATTTGAGGGGAGCGGATAGTTTATGACCCACAACATGGCTACCAGACATTCACAACTTACTATCATGACCAAGGTGCAAGATTGGGTATCGAGGGGTATCAAATCTGCTAGGAGTTTATGGTAGGGCATTATGGCTAGTTTGATGTACTGCTAGCGACATTGATCGGCGGGGTATTGATTCTAGACCGTCGAGGACATGGATTTCCCATTCACTAGGGATATGTTCTAGTCGCAATGAGATGGGATAGGACCGTCTATGCTTGGGGGCCATGTCTACTTGGTATGTTATATCATCAGCTCCATGAGGTAGCATACGAGAGGGCACAAAGCATTGGGTGTGGGATGACTCTTCTTATGATTTGGGCATGGTAGCATGTTGCTATCTTCTGACCTCCAATCCAGAGACCATAGCTGACAGATGGCATGTCATATGTTTACTATTATGTCAGTTCCCTACAGCAAACTAGATTTGGGGAGAAAGTTGGTGGTGGCATCGTATCGACACTATGATATCATTGATTTCAAGGCCATACAAGGACTGCAAGCAGTGGGAGGGTGAGGATGATCATCTTAGTTTGTGCTGATAGTTTCGATATTTGATTAGCAGGATGGTGCAGAGTCAACTGATCATAGAGATGTACTAGCCATAGAGAGTCTTATGACAATTTGGTGAGTAGAAAGGTGTACCAGTAGGCACAGCCAAGTACGCCAGATCATCTAGAGTTAGCTTGGGGTCCACATATTACTGTACCTTTCGCAAAGCAGTAGATTGATGGGTTGGTAGCACCATAGTGGGGATGGAGGGGTGGGATTGCAAATCCAAGGACTACTGTTGATTTTGATTTATGGTGGTAGACACATCATCTAGTGCCATTGACAGATCCAGATGGGCTAGCATTGATTGAAAATAGATCAATGATACCACATGTATCGCGAGGTGGTCGGGGAGGCAGAAGTAGAGATAGGGGTAGAGGTAGAGGTCGAGGGAGAGATGCAGGCATAGACAGAGGTATGGATGGAGGGAGAGACAGGGATGATGGGGATGATGGAGGGGATGGCAGGAGGAGGAGGGGAAGAGACGATGGTAGGAGGAGGGTGAGACAGTGTGTGGCGAGAGCGCCATTGGATGCTATCCTAGAGGTAGGCGAGGAGGAGGGGAGAGAGGAGTAGTTGAGGAAGGAGCGGGAGGGGGAGAGATAGGAGGAGCATGTGGTCAAGGAGGAGGCCAAAAATGAGGAGGTTGGACAAGAAGAGGTTCAGTAAGAGGCCGAGATGGAGGTTGATATGCCATGAGATGATGGATTCAGTGGATAAGAGGACGTGGAGGAAGAGGATAATGATGGCAGAGATGATGATGAGGCCAAGAGGCTACTGAGATGGAGGATGGTCGAGGGGGAGGAAGAGATACCATCTAGATTTCCACTGCCACATGACACTATGATAGATCAAAGGGTGGCAGATTTGTAGAGGAGATTGGATGAGAGTGAAACACAGGTCAAGGAATTATAGACTGAGCTTGAGGTGATGAGGGTGGAGTGGGATCAGGCAGTGATCCACCAATAGGAGGTAGATTTGTGGTGTACAAAGTTTGCACGACTATGTACGATACCATCAACAGATATGGCATGGGAGTTCGACAGGGTTAGCGCACATCTTGGATGCTACAAATTATTATATGAGTAGGTGGTGCCACCCGAGAGGAGAGATCCCACTTTGACGAGGACACAAAAAAGGACAGGTAGTAGTAGTAGGTCAGGGAGTGGTAGTGGCAGCTAGAGCAGTGTAGGGGAGTCCACTTCTTCAGGGTAGTCATCAGGGAATAGATCTAGCCACTCCCACAGGGAACAACCATAGGTCATCTGGATCATAACACAAGTCTTCACACAACTGGCCTTCTGTGGTAGACCCATCAGTTACAACATCAGTGCGACCCTCAGTAGCCATTCCCTCAATGTCATAGGTACAAACCACAATGGAGGATACCTCAACATCTTAGACACAGGTGACAATTACCATGATGGCATCCAGTCCTCTAACTAAGCATCAGTCTCCTAGGTCTTCTCCTTGATGAGATGAGGAGAGTGCATCATAGCCATGTTCTTTTTTATTTATCTCTTTACGACATTTTAGACACATATGTTATGACATTTATATTTTGACCATCGAGCCTGCGAGCTCGTATTTTTGGGATATCTCATGACTCTATCTTGTGACATTGTTTTTGAGCTAATATATATGATGCATTTTTTATGTGGCCCATACATGTGTTATATGATGTGATATGATTTATGAATTATGAGTATGTTTATGTGATGATTGTTATGATGATGCAGTCATGATTATTGTGTGATTCCTATGTGACTTATGCCTTTATGATTCCTATGATGATGATGTTATTTGTATGACATGTCATGTATGCATTTATGACGATTACATATGATGTGATGCCATGTTGATGCGATGTTTATGTATATGTCATGATGATGCTCTGTCATGGATGATGTTGATATGCATAATGTTTTTATTTGAATGGATGCCATGTTTATGATAATGTTAATACATGACCACATATGAATGATGCAATATGTGATGCAATGTATATGGTTTTTGATGAAATAAATGATGATGTATGGACCTAATGCAATTCCTATATGATCATGTATGCACTTCTGTTTTTGTATGTCATAGGACATCATCGTGAGATGGGCGAGACAGGATGAAAAGACAGAAGGAGATGAATGTTAGTGCGAAGACCAAATCCTTCAACATATTACTATAGGACTTTAATAATTATTGCTCTTAATCATCATTGGGAGAATTATTGTAATGGTCAAAAAACACCATGATATGACATAGATCGATGGTGTGCAAGGTCATACCATCATATGAGACAAGCAGTCATAGAAAAGGATGATCATGAGTCATAACAAGAGCACAATTGCCCTAGTCTTTTTGTCATAACCAACCACAAGTATAAAAAGATAAGAAAGACCAGTCAAGAAACATCATTGCTCCTCTAAATCCTATTGTGAGGAAATCCTTGAGGAACTAGTAGTATGACTGCTAAAAGGACAATACAAGACAATCATCATGATATGTCGTTGCTTCCTTAAATTTTGTTATGAGGACATCACTGAGAAACTAGTAACATGACTGCCAAAAGGACAAGACAAGATAATTATCATGATACATCACTACTTCTCTAAATCCTGTTATGAGGAAATCGCTAAGAAACTAGTAACATGATGAAAAATCCAAAGACAAGTGCCAAGTGTTTCTAGATGCCAGGTGTTTTAATGTCAAGGTGTCAAGTTTGACGATATTGAATGCCGAAAGGTGCCAAATTTGTCAAATGTCAAGGATGTCATGTTTGACGATGTCGAAGTGTCAAATCTCAAAGATTTCCAAATTCAGGAAGGACACATCTTAAATAATGTTGATGCCGAGAGGATCAATCCTTAAATGTCAAGAGGATCTCTCAAAATGCTAGATGTTAGTGATGATAGCTAGGAAGGACACATCCTAAGGTATAAATGATAGAGACCATGTTTTAGAAGGAAACATCTAAAGAATGACCAGGAGTTGACTGTTTGATTGATTTTGACTGAGTTCAATTTATTTTAATAGAAATTGACTAGAGTTTGACCAAAGTTTTGATAGAAGATTGATTGTTGTTGACTACATGTCCATGTTGACATGCTGATATGTTTGACATTTTTATTGAAGAATTTACAAAGTTTAGTTGCAGTAGTTTCCTTGTTTTGAGATTTCTTATTTGACTTGCAAACTTCCAGACTTGTGTGCCAGTGTAGTGTCATGAACCCTAATGGGCTGACCTAGTGTGGCCTCAGGGGCTTATCAATTGATGGCCTTGCCTACGTCATACACTCAAAGACCTCGTAGTTCGACATGACCAATGACTCTGTCTTGATGACCAAAGATTGAGCCATGTTTTTATTTTGATAACCTAAAAAGACTGACCTAATGTCTTGGGGGCCCCATGATGAGCCTTGCCTATGTAGAAAATGCGCAGAGACAACGTAGTTCAGATGAATTACAAAGACTGACTGAATCAACGAATGTGACATGAAATGACTTTGTTTTTGGGTTTTCAAGATTATTTTTTTTGTGCTTTCTTCAGGACATTTTTTTATTTTTAGGTCTTTTTTCAAGACATTTTATGATTTT
>VDFB02047683.1:0-42028 GCA_007258455.2 Sequoia sempervirens | reverse complement strand
ACCTCTCTCAGTTTTTGTTATCTCAGAGTTGTTTTCCCATGGTGTCCAATTTTCACTTAATAGAAAAAGTGTCAAATGTAAGCAATGTAGTGGCCCCTCTATTGAATATTGTTGTTGTAGAGTAGTTGCATGACCTGATGGTGACTCCAAATTAATTTAAATTTTTTTTTTAGTTTTCTATCTATCATTTTCACTAGGTTTGAGGCGTTCCCATTGGGGTTGTAGAATCTTGTTGAGTTTTCCCTATAGGTGGGTCTGAAACTCCAATTTTAAGGTTTTGAAGACATAAAAATGTGATTATGGCCCATTCCACTAACTGTAACTCTTGTAGCTGAGTGGAATGGGTCCAATATGGTATTATTTAGTTGATTAAATGTTTTTGGGAGTAGGAGAGGTTATTTTAGGGTTTGGGCATGATGCCCTAGTTGTCAAATTTGAATGTTTTAAGTGCAATTTCATGGTTAAAGGTGCGTAGGTGAGGAAAAATCTTGGGGTAGAAAATTTTGGTGATAGATTAAGCATGTAAAGGCCATTTGAACCATGTTTGATGCATTGGTGAAGTGTAAAGAAGTTGGGAAGTGGGATTTTCAGTAAACCCCTTTGTAACTTGCTAAAAATGAGGGTTTTGTATAAAGAGGACTTAGTGAGCATTTCACTAGCTAAAAGTTGTAGATTTGGTGGTTTTATAGACTATAAAATGACTTTCCATAGTTATTTTGGGTTGGAAGATTGTTTAGAGGAGAGTTGTTTTGTAAATTAGGCCTATTTAGCTTAAAGGAATAACATAGAAGCATCAGTTTGAGGGATTTGTTCCAAAAGAGTTATATGATATTTTGAAATATGTTTTGGTGTGCCTTAAAGGGTGTCTATAAATATAATTTTATAATGGGTTTGAGAGTGGAGTTGTGAGATAGGTCGAAGAAACTAGGTTTGCAGACCTATAAGGCAAATAGTGAAGTTGTGAAGGGAATCACCCTAGTTAGGGTTTTCGAGATTGAAGGCTTATTGAAATCAATTGAATTTTTGATTGGTAATTGAAGGCCTCCCTACTCTACATCACTTCTCTCCCATTGCAATTTTGGTGGATTATTACTTTCAAAGTATTAGGAATGCTTTGCCTATTTTTTAGTTGGCAGTTTCCATTCTAGAAGGCTCATCTCTTGATATATTTTATAATCATTCTTAATCAATTATCAAGCTAATAATTAGTGCATTTATTTAAAATTAATCTTTTCTTTTCAATTTGTGCAATTTTGGAATTTGTAACTCTATTAGTACTCCTAAAAATATTGAAGGTGTTTAGCATCGACTATAAAGTTGTTTAGCATCAATCAATTAATATTCAAGACAAACCATGAAGGACAACAATGATCAATGTTAGGGCTAACCAATTAGTAAGTATACATGTGAATAAGTCAAGAATGTACATGTGAATAAGGCAAGTACAATTACTCAAAAACACGTAAGCCTTGAAGTATACACATGAATACATAGTATGCAAATTAATACAAAGTGTATGCATGAATACAAGGTATACACATGAAAACATGTAAGTCACAAAGTATACATTGGAATACACGTAAGTCACAAAGTATACACGTAAGTTGTAAAGCATACACTTGAATAAACGTAACTCATATCTATTGACCATGGATTTATAATGCAAATATGGACACACTATCAATAATATAGATTTGTATTAACTAAATATCCATGTAGGCATACATCAATATATGTCAAGATAAGTATAAAATATAGGTACAAAAATAGCCATATAGACTTACAATAATGCCATATAATGATACAATGTGAAATATATCCAATACAAAATATGTACAAAAATGCCATATAGGCATACAACAAAGGGATTTGGAATCAAAAGTCATTTCTCTTCAAGCTCTCAAAATAAACTCTTTCCCTTTTCTTGTCGATCGGATGGTGATACGTCTATCACTCATTTATGTTGTGGTCAAGGAGTGCTCTTGTTGCTCCTACTAGTGTTTAGTTCTTGGTGAAGTCTTATATGTTACAATAAGAAGTAAAGACATTAATATATAGAAATTACATTTAAAAAATGATATATTTAACAAAATAATCACTTACCGCCATCTGATGATTACTCTTCATGAGGGAAATATTTGAATGCCCATGCTAAGGCATGCTGAAGCCCTGTATAAACCATCCAAATAAAAATTAAACTACGAATCAATAATGGTTTTATTTTTCACTAGCTAACATCTATAACAATGAATGTAAATTGAAATATAGTAATTTTCCTCATACCTCCCATGTCAAATCCATTGAGGATTCTATAGCAGATGAAACACTGATGTCCATTGTCATCTGAACATTCAGAGATGTCTCTACTTGCAACATCTGAAAATAAAACAACAAATTATTCAATCATGAAAAATACAATAGCAATCCACGTCATGTGACTTATAATGTATGAGATAATGAATAAAATTTTAAGTACTTATTAAACTATATATTTTTGACTATCATGCTTACTATTTTCCCTATCCATATCTTGTTCAAAAGCACACATTTTGTGCCTTTTACCTACATAGCAACAATCCAAGGAACCATTTGATAAAATTCTTTTCATACACATGTACGATAATTGTGGTGACATAGAGAAGGCAGTGAACTGTTTGAAAAAATACATCAAAGAAATGGGGTCTCATGGTGATGGAATGCCATTACAAAAAAATGCACATCATGGCATTCCATCACCATATGACTGCATTTCTTTCAAGCATTTTTTCAAACAGTTCATTGCCTTCTTTATGGTATTACTACTTACTATTATGCTTTGATAGAATTTTTTCCAAGCATCCATAGTTTGTTGGAAAGAGCCTATATTAGGCTTTTAGCCATAGCAGCAAGGGAGTAGTTTGATAAAATGCTTTGGTACACATGTATGGAAAATGTGGTATCATAGAAAACGTGGCAAGCTATTTGAAGAAATTCCTCAAAGAAATGTGGTATCATGGTGATATCTATCAAAGCATAATAGTAAGCAATAGCATAGACAAGGCAGCTTAGTAGTTTAAAAATGCCTCAAGAAATTTGGTCTCATGGTGATGGAATGGCATTAAGAGACTTCTAAATTTAACACTCAACCCTAAGATTAACAATGCAAATGACAAAACACTTAAAATGGACCAATCCCTCATAAACTAATTTCTATTTGACCTAGATGAATCTGTAATCTTACAAAAATAATGCAATCTTCTAAGGCATTAAGATTTTCAAATCATGAACATTCATCCAAGACAACCCTATTACAATCGAAATGAATAAACCTTCACAATTGAACTAAGCTCAATGAATATAAAAGTCCAAGCTAACTTTGCAAAGCAACTAGTAATCAATTGGTTGCGAAAAGTATGGACTAGAGATTGTTGCAACACTTCAAGTACCAAATCATAAACACTATCAATTCATCTAACATTAAACCTAACACATATATCAAATAAACTTAAGCAATTCCAAAGATAGAATCACAAGAACCATGCCGATAAAATCTCAACACAAGAAAGGCACCAAATCACAATGTCTTCACTTGCATTAAATTACCCAGTAGCAAATAATTCCAAGATTCTCGCTATAGCACTTGCTTGCTTGAAAACAAAACTAACTCCTAACTCTAGCTCTTGTTGTAATCACACCTCAGCCCCAAGAAAAAAAAACTATCTAGCCCTTACAAAATGAGGGTAGAATGCCATATTAATAGAAACCCCCCAATATATGTTGGCCTAGTTAGTGGCTTACAATAAAAGCCTACAACAAGTCGGGCCAAAGGAGAATTCAAAATAAACAAAGTGGACATTAAATGCAAGTATTCCATCCAGGTCGGCTTGGGGTCTCCAACAAAGCTTGGTCCAATGCATGTGAAGGAAGAGGAGAAATAATGGGAAGCACAAATTCTGATGTAGCCTTGCATTAACTGCTTCCCCCTTTATCTTTATTTCGCTCCACCCTATCATGCACCATCAAAAGTATCCTGTCCAGGTTGGCTATAGGTGGCAGAGGTAAAACCTTAATTCTCTTCTCAATAGATTTAATATTTTCGCTTTACTGTTCCACCAAATTATCCCACTCAACCTTACTGGTTTGATATTTATCAATAACTACAATATAGGTGGCCGCATCGTCCAACTGATGTTCAGTAACTGGATCCTCACGGATTGGAAAATATACATCTCGCCACCATTTTCTCAACTGCTCTAAGCTCAAATGCTTTAGTGCAAACTTCCTTCTCCCTGTCATCACTTCAAAGAAGGAAATGCATTTATTATAGATATCGGTCAGGGTGTCTTCAATTTTCCTCCTCTACTTATATACCTTCTTCAAAACCTTTTGCTTTATTTGCAAAGCTTCAAACCATTCCCAAGGTTCTATAGCTCTAGAAGAAGGAAGAATTCCATCACTCACCAACTTATCTTCAGTATACTCCATGATGGTCTTGGTCTTTTGCAATAGGAGATCTACATCTTCTTTATCTTGAGCCAATACATCTTTCAACCAATTTATTGACCTCATCGCATCCCCTCCAGTTTAAAGGATGTCTTTGATATAATTATATCCCTTAGTTTGCACCCCCTATAACCAGTTAGTTGTGGAAAGAGTAGTGGTCTTCATCCTCTCCAACTTTGTTATGGTTTCTTGTGGTAGGAAACTCGCAGCAGAAGATGAGGAGCTAATAGATTGCAAGGGCTTCATCAAGTCTTGCAAGTACTTCTTTAATTTCTCATTCTCCTTCTTAAGTTCTTGCTTAGTTTGCACTTCTTTTCTCAACCTACCCAAGATCACAACACTAGAGCCTTCATACTCTTCAATCTCTTGTTCCATGGAGGTAAGCCCTAGGTTAATAGTCTATACATTGTAATCACTTCCAATTACATCATCTCTGTTCTTATCCGGAGCAAGAGTAGCAATGTGGACCACCCTGTTATTTGTTTCATCTCTCTCAATCCTAGAGATAACCCTGGCTTTCTTCTTTCCTTTACCTTTTCCTATGTTTGCCAATAGCTCATCCCAATTGGGAGGGGTGTCATCTACAATAATATATTTTCTCTTTAACTCCTTATCTAACCAGCCTGGGATAGTAGATTCAGGTTGTATTTTACTCTGCCCAACTTCATCTTGTTGATCTTTAGGTACATCTTCGTTCAAATCATGTTTCTCAGGAATCTCTTCAGCTTTATCCTCCTTTTCTTTATCATGCTCTTCTTCTTCATGCACTAGTGATGGAGTCTTAACTGGTATTTTCTCTCTCTGAGTAGGTCTATCCTCTTCACCTCTAGCAGGTGAATCATCATATGTATCTAGGGGAGACTGTAACACCTTATCTATTTTTGCCTCAGCACTAAAGAGCTCACCCTCTTGAAATTATTCTCCTTCTGCATCTTGGTGACCTTCTTCTTCCTTGGATTCACCTGGTTCATCATGAGCTTCATGGGAAGGAGGGATATCATGTTGTTCTCCATCAGGAGTGACTGGAGGGGGATCCTTTCTTGGCACACTATCCTTAGGAGAAGGAGTTCTTGATTTCCTTGTATATACTTGTGTCCTTTCTCCTGAGCTCTCCACATTTATCACAGGTGGGCCAACTTCCTCCCCTACCTTGGAGCTTTCCTTTTCCTTTTGTGATAATCTCACCATTCTTCTTCTCTTCGGCATAGGGATACTAACCTCTTTGTCTTCTTTTTTAGCTTCATCTTTTTCTAACTTCCTCATTCTTGAAACATGTTTCCTCTTCTTTGGAATTGGCTTCCTTTGTTTTTCTACCTCCTATTCTTCCTTTACCTGAGCATCTTTAACTTTGATCTTGAAAGGAGAACTCACCTTTCCCTTACCCTTAGGATCCTGCTTAGCTAAATCCTCAAAAGTGGAATGAGACTCCAAGTCTCCCATTAAATCATGGGTGCATTGCACACCTTCACTTTCCAGTTCCCACATCTTATGCTTGAGCCACATCTTTGTATACTTAATAACTAGAGTCATAAGTTGTTCTAGTTCTATTTTCTCCTCTTCCAACCAGTCCACTTCTCCCATTGGTTTTTCCTTCACTGCCTCATAAGCATGGCCTTGAATCAAATCCTCATCATCTTCAACTTGATCTAGAATAGCCTTCATGTTATATAGTTGGACCAAGTTAACAGGAAGCCTAGAAAAATTCTTCTTTTTAATCTCAAATTCATCATTGCATTGGCCCAATAGTCTTCTATATCATCCTTGTGGCTATATTCTCTGTTGGCTTTCTTTTGTGCTTCACCAGTCCTATTAAACCTGGATCTCTTGGAATGGAAGGATAGCCCAAGAGTGCTCATTTCTTCCTCAGAAGCACCAGCTGAATTAATAGAACATGCCTCACTAGTTCCTATCCTCAGAGGAAAATCTCCATCGAATCCATTCTTATGCTTATCTTTTTTCACAATGGCATCAAAGTCACATATTTTCCTTGTAGCTTCCAGAAGTATAATGTGATTTGTGGGATACCTAGGAAGTCTGCATGGATCCCTCTAACAACCATCTATCCTTATGTATGAGAAGGTGGGAAACTGTATGAACCAAGCCCCATACCTTTTGATCAACTCTTTGGCATTATCGGATATCCTCACATGCTCTGCACCCTAGAGCAACCTAGAAATGAACATGGTGAATGCATCATTCACCCTCCTATAGCTCGAGTTACCCAGATGCAGCTGTGGATAAACCTCATAGATCACATCCTGCCCAAACGCACCCCTTGCACTTACCCCCTTGTATGGATGGAATCTTGCAAGCACATAGACTAAGTAGGAAGTCATTGTGAAGGTCTTTGTTTGCAACACATTGCACATATGTTCATGAATCATAACACTTATAACACTTTCCCAATGATAGTTAATATTTTGCTCCATCCTCACAATGACATGGAACATCCAATTCTCAAATACACTGACATTATTCAACCCTACCACTCTACTGAGAAGGGTGATAGCATCATAGTACTCCTTGAATTTAGCTCTGAATACCTACTTGGGTAGCTTGGAATAGTGGGACTTAGGCTTCTCCAACCAGGAATTGATAACCTGTTGGGACTTGATAGTACCTTCCTCATAGAAATCATTTGCCATATCCATATCAAAAGCCACCACATGAGATCTTTCTGGCATGTCAAAGGTCTGGGCTATAGACACAGGATTTAAATTTTCCACAATTCTCCCTTGGGTACCAACTATCCTCTGTGTTCCTCTGTCATAGTGTCTAGCACATTCGAGCACCAATTCATAATACTGTACTGTAGGAGGGAATCTAGCTACATGTACCAATCCTAATTCCAAAGTCCTTTTAGCCAGTAAAGGAAGGTTCTGTGCAGCCATTCTTGTCTTGAACTCTTCATAATCCCATAGTCCAACATTAGTATCAGTTACCTCTGACCAGACAGAATTCAACTTGCTCTCAAGGATTCTGCTCTTGATGTCCATCTTGATTCTTTCTATTTCAGAAATGGAAGACCCCTCTGCACTTGGATCCACCACTCTACCCTTGGTTCCACTTGTCACTACCTTGCTTGACTCAGCCTGCATCCAATAAAGAAACCATAGTAAAGATCACATAAAACCCAAGTTAACTATTCAAAAATAGCACATTCAACTTAAATACAAGTCCAATGATAAGCCAAATTCCCTAAAACCTCATAAAAATTAATCATCTCAAAGTTCGGGTTTTCAGCCATCTCGCGGAGTCCAGGCTAGAGAGGAATTTTAGAAAATTCCCAGCTAGGCGGATTCTAGCGAAATAAGCATAAAATTATCAAATAATCATGCAATTGACCATCATTAGCTAAGAAACAACATGATACATCCTTAAAAAACTCAAACTGATCATACAATGCATAATCATCAACTAATAAATCATGCTATCCTTCAGTTCATCATTTTCAAAAAAGTTTCAAACAAATCCGCCCAGGACGGATTTCTATGAAAACATCGATGTCATACGAATTCTGGGAAAACGAAGGGACGAGGGAGAATTCGGGAAAATCCAGAAGTGAAGGAAATCCACGAAGTAGCAAGACTCCAAAATTCAACACATTTTAGGAAAATGGAGAGGACAAGGAAAATCGGGGAAATCCGCCAACAAAGGAAAATCCTGAAACTGAAGGAAAACCTGAATGTCGATGTTCCCTCATGATCTCACTCAAATTGATCGAACGATCACAAATTTGAGGAACTTGGGCCTGCGACTGACTCGATTTAGACCTCCTACAAATTATCTTTAAATTCTAAGCTCCCCTTGAAGGAAATCGAAAGGAATTGGTGATGCCCTAGGCATAAAACCCTAAAATTCTTCCATTGATGCATATAACAAGCTTGAGCTTAGAATTTATCTGCTAGGTTTTTAAAAGGTTTCTTATGGCCTACATGAGCAAGCTACCTCATGATAGAAATGAAGAACAAGTTCTAAACTCTCTTGATATTATCAATCAAACACAATTGAGCAACCCCAACCTTAAACGTTCAATGCCCATACACACAGAAATTCAGACTCCAAGCACGCTCAAGACGTTAAAGAATGACTCACACTCCAAAATGAAAAGAAAGGCAATAGGTATATACCATTGATGGAGTGAAAGCTGATTACAACAATGACAAACAATAGTCCCTAGCCCCCGAGCAACAACAACAGTTATGACGCCCAGAAAAATGACCACCAAATCCAACAATTCGCAAATTCGATCACCAAATCCAACCAAGCATTCATGATCAAGCACTTTGGGTCAATTAGAGAGAAAATGATAAAACATAATAGCCCAAAATTCTCCAAAATCAATTAAATAGCTTGCTCAAAAGTCATAAAAATTATCATAAATGCAATCAACAAGACCACCAAAAACAAAACCTGGGAATTTGACAAGACAACAGACATTCAAAAAAATCTGTTCATGAAGGAATTCTGCAAAGACCAAGAAATTTTGAACCACAATGTGACATAGCCAACATCAGGTTATAAGAGGATATGGGAAATTCTGCCAGGAGTGGATTTTCTCGAAAACATCCAAAAACCCGAAAATTGCCTAGAACACCAGAAATTCAAAGTACTCCCTAGAGTGGGGGGCATTTGCAAGAATAAGATAGTCATTCAAGCACATGCAAAGGTAACAAAACCTCAAAATAACAAGATCCAAAACACCAAGAACAAAAGAAAAAGAGGGTCCCTTTACTAACGGGTGTAAAACTACACAACAAAGGTAAACCAGAGTCCCACACAAATGGGATAAAGGATGGATGTGTCATTGATAGAGGGGTTTCAAAACCAAACTATGGCTCATTAACAGTCGACATGTCACCTTGTTCAAATGATATGGGATGTCAAGTCATAATCTCTTATAATAACTGGGCCAGGAATTATATCAATGCTCTACATTCATTATGGCTATATGTTAGGAGACAAATATTCTTGGATCACCACCAATACCAAGCACCACTATTTAAAACCAAGTTGGTCCCTTCATAACATTTCAGACATTGGTGGAAGTTTGTGAATGAGACATCAATCAACACTATTCCTAGCCACTAATTATCTATTGTGCCAACTGTGAGCTCTCCAAATAAGTAGTCAAACAATTTAATCAACACTTTATTATTATTGCCAAATCAAGATTAGTGGATTCCAACAATATTTTGAGATTCAAAAATAATTAGTCAAACCAAGTAGTTAGAAGAGTACTAGATGAGCCTTGGTAATATTCCATATCATCATAGTGATGCTTTGTCTAGTCATAGAAAGCATCAGGACTATAAGGGCCACAATTAGTTGGAGGCACAAAATATCATAAGTCCATTATCGAGAATTAAATTCATCCAAGGACTGAATTATATTCTTGAGGAACTAGCAGATGAAGATGTACATTTAATAAAATATCAAGAAGTCTTACTCCAGTATGACAGAATTAGAGAAGGACTAAGAAATAGGATTTGCTTTCATGGCAGGAGAAACAAGGGTACAATTTGTGACTGATATGCATCGAAAGTTGAAATCATTTAATTCTTATATATTATTCAAAAGGGCACCACTGACACGAGAAAGGAAAGAGAGTCTACATATTGATAAGATTCGGATAAGTAATTCTTACCCTATCAAGTTAAATAGCAGTGAATGTTTATAACACTTTAATCTATGATAAATTATGAATTTGATTAATATGATAGATGAATGTGTTAGGTTTAGAAGGTAGATATCTAACAATTAAATGCATACTAAATCAATAAAATAGAGGAATAGAACACACACAAAAATTAACACTGAGAATGTAACGTGGTTCACCCAATCCAGGCTACATCCACAAAGCTACAGCCATCCAATGATTTTATTATCCAGTGCAAAAATTATTACAATCTCATGAATAATCATCTTTTTCTACATATTGTAACACCCATCCCAACCCCTTATAACAAGCATTTTAGAAGCTTCCAAAATTAGGGTTTTACAAAGTCAAATTTTTTTTTTTGGTGATTTTTCCTTTTTTGCTAATGCAAAAAATGACAAAAAATTTCTTAGGCTGCTGCCCCATACCCCGTGAGGATACATGCCGGGTGTACAATATAGCATGATCAATCACCACATACCAACAATCTCCCACTTGGAGACTGATCAGGCTCTACACAAACACAAAATGCATAAAGAGATTAATGGATAATTAATATTTGTCAATACTAAAATAATGTTGCTTACAACAATTATTGTACTTCTTTGGGCTTTTATGACTTTACTTTGAAGAATAGACTTTGAACTCAAACTCCCTTTCGCTAGCACTCAATAAGGACAGGATGTTTGTGGAGGGAAAAGTTGGTAATTCACTCCACTAATGGATGATCCCAAGACGGGTGGAACACCTTGAGGGAGTCCACTTTGAGAGCATTCACACACCCTTTGCATAGTAAATCACTGTCCAATGAGGCTAGGAAAGAGGAGACAAGACGAAAATCTATTCCTATCAAGAGTAATAAGTCATATCAGTTTATGATCATGTTTATGCCTTAGATGACAATGGACCTACCTTATCTTTAAAATGCTCAATCTAGAATTGTCTAATCTGAATTGGATTAAGGAACTATGTGTATTTTTTGGTAATGCATGATGTGTGTCGGCCCTTAGGGAAAATTACATCTGAAAACTTAGGTGTTGGTAACTAAATTTCTTGACCTTAACTTGTGCATTTTATGTCTCTAATAAGGGGACATTACAAGTGGTATCAGAGCATGTTCTTGCAATCTTGAGTATACTACATGTGCCTTACATGTATTCTAGTGTGTACTCTGAGATAATGTATGTGTATTCAAATGTGTTCAAAGGTTTACCTTGTGACTTATATGTATTCTTTGTAACATATGTTCATGTGAATACTTGTGTATTACATGTATTCACATGTATGCTTCATACTCATTTGTATACTTGCTGACCTTGGGAGGGTGGATGGGTCCACAATGTAGTATGGGATGCACTGAATCCCTCTTCCCAATTGTTTGACAGTAAACTTCACTCGAGTGTAATTGTATTTGAGGATATACTCTATGACTTGTGATTGTATTCGTATTTGACTGCATACTCTATGACTTGTATTTGAATTTGAGATGTATTTGTATTTGAGTGTATACTCTATTACGTATTTGTATACTTTGTGATGTTGAATTCAAGTGTATACTCTATGACATTATACTCGTTGTGTCTTGTGTTCAAGTGTATACTTTATGATCTGCATGTATTCATACATATGTTGTGTGACTTCATGCACTCATGCATATAGTCCATGTGTTATTCACACATATACCCCATGCTTTACCTATTTTATGGTGTTTTTGTTTCATGGTATATGTGGACATGCTTAGCATCTTACTTTCCCACTTCATGACTAATGTACACTAATAAATGACTTTTTTGTTCTTAAATGTGTACTTGGTATATGTGCAATTCATGCCTTATATGTATTGTTTGTATTTTTTAGCATTCTTACGCCTATGTTCTTTATGTATGATCATGAACGCTTCACATGGTGTATGCTTGAGTGTACTTAATTGTCTTCTAAAATTCATGATTACACTTCATGTATCTCTTTTTCATTTATTGAATGCATTTATTCCATACATAGAGGTAGAATTGGGTGCCCTACATACTCATGTCTTATGTAATTGTTCTCACTCTATGATGAAATTCATATATAAATGCTACATGAGTTCATGTGATTGTCTCATGTTTGATATATTTTTTCAGCATGTATACCTTGTGTCTTTATGTGTGTCTCATGACTGATGTGTCTTCAACATGTCCACTCCATGACTGATTTCCTTATATGTATTTTGTACCTTATGTGTACCGGTATATTGTTTTAGGCCTTACATGTCTTATGTGCATGCTTTATGCCTTAGTGTATTGATATATTTCCTTGTGCTTTACATGAATGCTCTAGCTATGTTTCATGCCTTATGTACATTTCTTAATGTTTACATGTGTACTACTTGAAACTTCATGCTTTTGCACTACATGTATGATATGTAGAGTATTGATTTACGTGTCTCCTATGTATTTATTGCTTCACCCCTAACATGTATACTTCATGCCTTACATGCATGTATATGTATACATTCCTTATGAATAATTTATGCCTTGGGTGTATTCTTGTGTATGATTTGCATATTTTTTCCATATATGATTAATGTGTTCTTCATGCTTTGTATGCTCTATTACTTAAGTGAATTTATATGCATTGTGTGCATTCATATAAATAATTTTTGACTTAAGTGAACTTCATGCTACTTAAGAAAATTCAATTGTATAATCCATACTTTATGTACTACATATATTTCACATGTATGTTGCATACCTTAATTGTATTACACATATGCTTCATGCCTTGTAGATGCTTCTTGCCTTATATGCTTTGGATGTACACCTTATGTGTATTTGTATGTATGACTCACGTCTTATGTATTCATGTTTCATTCCTTGCATGCATTCATATGTATTACATGTATTCAGGGTTCATGACTCATTACCTTACATGTATTATGTGTATACTTCATATATGCTTTGTGTCTATATACAAATGTATACATTGTGTTTATTAGGAGATGACTTAGTTTGAGAAAATTGTCAATTGCGTGAGGACAAGCAATTTCAAGAACGGGGGATTGTCGTGTCCCCTCCTTGATCGTCATATATATAAAACCTAAACTAATCAATTATTATTATTAATTAATATAATAATTAATAACGAAAGATTATTTGAAATTATTAAATATTTATTTATTTATTTATTAGAATATTATTATTCAATTAATATGTATTAATAATAATAATCTTGGAATATTCAAATAAAGTAAGTTAATATTAGTATAATAAATATTTATCATATAATATTATTATGGCTATATTCACACAGTTGTGGAGAGCCACGATTAATTTTTAATCACCAATGAAAGTGACCTTGAAAGGCCGTTGCCCCTGGACTTACACGACTCTTCCTTGACCATCGAAAGAGTATAAAGACCCCCGATATGGGCTTAGAAAGAAAAAAAAGGGAATTTAAGGAAAAAACAAAAACTCAAATGAGGAGGATAGAATACAGTGGAAGAAAAAGAGAAGAGGATCATGTAGTAGGCGAAATGAATCACCGTAACATCGTATATAATCATAGAGAAATTGTCAATTGCTTGAGGACAAGCAATTTCGAGAACGGGACTGTCATGTCCCCTCCTTGATCGTCATATATATAAAACCTAAACTAATCAATTATTATTATTAATTAATATAATAATTAATAACGAAAGATTATTTGAAATTATTAAATATTTATTTATTTATTTATTAGAATATTATTATTCAATTAATATGTATTAATAATAATAATCTTGGAATATTCAAATAAAGTAAGTTAATATTAGTATAATAAATATTTATCATATAATATTATTATGGCTATATTCACACAGTTGTGGAGAGCCACGATTAATTTTTAATCACCAATGAAAGTGACCTTGAAAGGCCGTTGCCCCTGGACTTACACGACTCTTCCTTGACCATCGAAAGAGTATAAAGACCCCCGATATGGGCTTAGAAAGAAAAAAAAGGGAATTTAAGGAAAAAACAAAAACTCAAATGAGGAGGATAGAATACAGTGGAAGAAAAAGAGAAGAGGATCATATAGTAGGCGAAATGAATCACCGTAGCATCGTATATAATAATAGAGAAATACAATACAATATGTGTGGAGGCCATTCTTCTGTATGGGGAAATCAACAGAAGGAATGGGATCAGGAGACATTGACAAACAATAGAGAAATACAATACAATATGCCAACTGTGAGCTCTCCAAATAAGCAGACAGACAATTTAATCAATACTTTATTATTATCGCCAAATAAAGAGTAGTGGATGACAACTATATTTGGAGATTCAAAAATAATTAGTCGAACCAGGTAGTTAGAAGAGTATTGGATGAGCCTTGGTAGTATTCCATATCATCATAGTGATGCTCTGTCCAGTCATAGAAAGCTTCGGGACTGTAAGGGACACAATTAGTTGGAGGCACAAGAGATCATAAGTCCATTATCAAGAATTAAATTCATCCAAGGATTGAATTATATTCTTGAGGAACTAGTAGATGAAGATGTACGTGTAATAAAATATTAAGAAGTCTTACTCCAGTGGGGCGGAATTAGAGGACTAAGAAATAGGATCCTCTTTTAGGACAGGAGCAACAAGGGTACAATCTGTGACTGATATGCATTGAAAGGTAAGATCATTTAATTATTATATATTATTCAAAAGGGCATGACTGACAGGAGAAAGACAAGAGAGTTTGCAGATCAATAAGATTCAGATAAGTAATCCTTACCCTAGTGAATGTTTATAACACTTTAATCTGTGATGAATTGTGAATTCGATTAATATGATAGATGAATGCATAAAGAGATTAATGGATATTATTTTTCAATACCACAATAGTGTTGCTTACAACAATTATTGTGCTTCCTTGAGCTTTTATGACTTTACTTTGAAGAATAGACTTCAGGCTCAAACTCCCTTTCGCTAGCACTCAATAAGGACAGAGCGTTTGTGGGCAGAAAGGATGGTAATTCGCTCCACTGATGGGTGGTCCCAAGATGGGTGGAACACCTTGAGGGAGTCCACTTTGAGAGCGTTCACGTGCCCTTTGCACAGTAAATCACCATCCATTGAGGCTAGGAAAGAGGAGACAAGATGAAGATATATTTCAATCAAGAGTAATAAGTCATCAGTTTATGATGTGTTTATGCCTTAGATGACAATTTATCTACCTTATCCTTAAAATGCTCAATCTAGAATTGTCTAATTTGAATTGGATTAAGGAACTATGTGTATTTGTCGATAATGCATGATGTGTGCCGACCCTTAGGGAAAATTACATGTGCAAAATTAGGTGCTGGTAAATAAATTTATTGACCTTAATTTGTGCATTTTATGTCTCTAATAAGGGGACATTACACATAACATTCAACTCTTAAAAAATGCATTCTTGCATTATAGGGTTGATACATTTATCAACTACAAATTAATAAGGAGACCCTACAGTACTTTTGGGATTCAGGAACCCCACTCTATAAAGGTATGTTGTTCACTATCAGGGTTTACAGTCAATGGGCATACTATGTCACTTTATAGGCTATGTGAAGCTCATTTGTGAGCGAATTACATGCAAGCAAAGCAATCTATGCCAACAAGGAATTTCCCAATAGATTAGAGGTTTGGAGGAATCATATCTTCCAACTTTCTAGTGTTTGTTGTATAGTTCCTTAATCTACATATCAAATACATCTTAACAGAATGCGTTCTTGCAAAAAAACTGAAGAGGGCTCCATTTTTCATCTAACCACCAATGGCAGTATTATTATATCGTAGCTATGTCAAGTTTTTACATTAGGTTTTGCAATCAATGGGTACACAATGCCATTTTATAGAGCTACATAGCAAGTGATTTCTATGCAAGTTCCAAGTAAGAATACAATAAAGCATATCATATGATTAAGGAATTTCTCATCAACAAAAATTAGAGGACAAGAGACCTTATGGCTTTTGTTGTATAATTTCTTGATTTTCATAGCAGCTCAACATCTTAAAAAAATGCATTGTTTCATAAATCTAATGAGAGATGATTCATTATCCAACTAAATAGCAGTATTGAGACCCTTTAGCATCAAAATCCAATGGCATTTTGAAATTTTACATCAGGGTTAGCAATCCATGGCATACCACATCATTTCCTAGGCTTTGTGGGAGGCGATTGGTAAAAATTTCTTAGCAAAATTAAGGATTACTTGTCAACTCAAGGAAAATGAGAAAACATAGTTTTTTATTGTACAATTCATTGGTTTTCAAATCGCCCACCTAGTAAAAGGAGTACCACATAAAGATCAAGTGAAATGACCCTTTATTCAAGTAAGAGAAGCATTGAGACTTGAGAGCCAAAAGTATTAGAATTCTTGCATCTGAAACTATAAAGTTGCAACTCTCTATTAGAATTTGCAACTAATGGAGATACATTATCATCATATATGCTATGCAGGAGGTGATTTGTGTGCAATATCTATGTAAGAATACATTAAAGCATTCTATAATACCATTTAAATCTATTTCATCATCTCAGAGAAAATGGGTGACAATGGATTCTATTGTAAACATCCTTAATTTTCATAACCCCCACATTTTAACAAATTGAATTGACACACAAGGTTAAAAAGAAATGATCCTTTATTCAACTAAATTATAGTGTTGAGAGCTAATCCAAATGAAAATATGTGTGCACCACTAAGCATTTGCATCTGAGCTAACCTCAAACCATTTTCTATTCAAAGATTAAACACGTAATATTACATTAGATCTACCTTATTCTTAATCAACAAACAAAAAGCATAGGAATAAATATACTCTTTTTTAAATATGGATTCCTTTAAAAATTTATAGTTACTTATCCCTTCCAAAACACATTATTTCTTTTGACACACCAACAATTTTTATGAAATCCATTTAAACATAAGCCTTATGACACAAGAAAACTGAAATCTACATGATGTGCAGGAATATCCCTTCCAAAGCCCATTCCTTCTTTTGACGTGCATTTTTTATTCTTATAAATTCCATTCAAACTAACGCTTATGAAGCAAAAAACATAAAACTAAGTTGTGTGCAAACCCTATCCCTTCCAATGTCCAATAAATCTTTTGAAACCCATCTAGTTCTTATGAATTCCTTTAAAACTTAAACCTATGAAGCAAAAAAATGGCAAAACTAGGTGGTTTGCAAACTCATCCCTTCCAAATCCCATAACACACCTCTGATATATTATAAATTTCATTTAAACGTAAGATTATGAAGCAAGAAATCAAAAAACAAGATTGTGTATAGATTCTTAGATTTGTTGCTACCATATCACCTAGGAAGTACTCTCAACACATAAGCATTCCACAATGATAAACAACCCACACGGCAAGTAAAAAAAATAGACATAATATCAACCTCTGCTTACAATCCTAGAAATGACTTTAAATGTATGTAATTGATAACTTGTAGAATTTGATAAATAGATATTTTTAGAATCAAATTACATCTACCATTGTTTTCGCATTGATGGGTATAGGTATTTGTAAATCAAATCAGATATGCCATTGCTTTTAGTAGATTTTATATGATTAAATCACAGATGATTTATAGTTGCCAAATAAAAATTCAACACAATAGTTGGTGGAAAAGGTGGCACTAGAGTTTTTGAAAAGAAAAAAATTGTGTTCTCTCTTTTGCTTCTAGGGTTTTGTACCTAAAAGGAGAGAGGAAATTTCCTTACTATTCACTCAAGAACAAACCCTTGAGATTTCAATGCAAAGGAGATTGAAATATAGCAAAGGGACTATCCTAAAGGTTGAATGAGATCTAATGAGAGGTTCACCACCATGTTTAGACTTGGAAAAGATTTAATGCAATGCAAGATGTAAAACAAAACCCTAATTGAATGCAAGCTAATCTTGAATGACCTAGAAAAGTGAACAAAATGCACCAGGAAACTATGGAATAGAAAGTTTGCACCTGGAAACCTTGAAGTGACTAGAAATAGTTCTAGAATTCTAGAAATTTTGACTTACTGGGACTCATTCACCATTATGGGCCAATCAATCCTAGATTTGGATTTCTGCACAAGAACAGGTTTCTTGAAAAAGGTTATCTAAAACTACAAAAATCTCAAAATTGACCCAAAATGGGACTCATTCGCCAATCTTGCCGAATAAGTCCACTTAGGTTTTTCTAAAACTTGAAGGTCTAAATTTGGTATTTAATGTCTGCTCTTCTTGTTCCTTTATGTTTTCGGATCTAAAACTACCAATTTTGGACTTGTAGGTGACTTTTTTGTGAAGATTATGACCTTATAAATGGGGGAATCATTCCCATAAGATTGTAACCTATTCTTCAATGATCTCCAAATCTTCAAAGTACCTAGATCTACAATCACACAAAGAAAGAGAAAATGTTGATTGTTAGGGAATAGGGGTTTTCCTTGGTCAAACCCCTTTTAGGTAATTAAACCAAATGATGAAATAAGATAATGAAGTATGAACATGAAGTAATGTAGTTAGAACCAGGTTTCCATGATAATGGATCTTGAATTACTGTAATAATTGATGAAGAATCTTGCTCTTGAATGCCTTAGAATTAATCTTGAATGTTATCTTGATGACCTTGTGAAGACTTGGAATGCTTAACTCTTGAATGCTTGACTTGATGACATGAAGGTATGATGTTTCTTATTATGAAATGAATATTTGAAAGCTTTCTTATATAAACAATCCACTCAAATGACCATTAATTTGATCCCCAAGGTTGACATGGAAGAAATTTGAATTTAAAACCCACTTTTTCTAGCTCAAGCCTCAAAAATAGCTCAAATGGGACTCATTCACCATCCTAGGTGAATGAGTCTCACTTGGATGGGACTTATTCACCCAAAGTGGCGAATGGGTCCCATAGGGGCTATTTTGTGAGCTAGAATGTCGGGGAGTGAAGAAATTAGGTTTATATGTTGATCTTGTCGAGTTTTTGATTAAAATATGCCTTGGGATGCACAATATAGGGTCATGGAGGCCTATTAATGATGATATAAAGGTCATAAATGCAATGGGGCCCAAAATCCAATGTGAGTACATAAATAAATACACTTTACAACACTAAATTAAGGCAAAATTGAGTCTATTTAACTTAGAAGGGCCCTAAATCCCATTTGAATGTGCAAAACACATTACAACACTAGATTAGCTCCACTTTAGTTTACAAGACCCTTAAATTTAATGTGAAAGTGTAAATAAATACATTTTACCACTTTAAATTAAGGCAAAGTTAAGTTAATTTAGCTTAAAAAGGGCCCAAGACCTAATGTGAATGTGTAAAACACCTCACAACACTAGATCAAGGCTACATTAAGTCCAATTTATCATTAATTATTCCCATATCAAGTGTGAAAATGCAAAGGGACACATTTTTTGACACTACATTTAGCCCCCACTTTAGTAAGAGGATGAACTTGCTTCAAAATCACACTAAAGTAGACATTCAAGAGGGGTCCAATCGTACCAATTCGGATGACAAAGGATGAAAAAGATCAAGGTAGTGGTCAAGCCCCCAAGATCCAAGATCCTAAGTCAAACCAACATAAGCGCAAAAGGACACACACAAGGTGTATAATATGCAACAAAATAAGATACAAAATCATGCAATGTCAATAATGAATAGAAATAAAAATGAGGTGGATCAAGCTTTTATAAAGATGCGGTCACTCTAGGGCCACGGAACGTTAGGTTGTCCATAGGGTGAGTTGTCCCAAATAAGTGGTTTAGTGAGAAACTCATGCCAATGTGTCAGCTTCCCACCGTATAATGATAAATTCATGTTGGTGTGTCGACTTCCCATCATACTAGCCATGCCAAAGTTATCCTCCTAATAACTTTGATAAGAGACTACAATGAAAATTATTTTGTAAATGCTTTTAAATGTCATGTAAAAAAAAATTTAAAGTATATTTTGCTTTGTTCATCTAAGGTCTTCTTCTTAGGGAGCATTGTACCTAATGTCTCCAAGAGAGGACAATTCAAAATTTTTAGATTGTCACCCATGGGATGCCTCATTTGCATCATGCCATGTCAGTAGATCGTACACTCTTGGACAATGACAAACCCAATGACACCACCAAGAAGAGGACACATCACAAGAAAAGAAAAATCACACACTAATTGTTTTTCCAAAAGATGTCATCTATGTATGCCCCCACTTTAAAGCGGTTTCTACTCCATCACTATGATAAATTGCTTTAATGTATCCAATGATAAATTCTAACATGAAATAAGACATGAGAGAAAACTTGGAAAGCCCTATGCCAAGTCCCATGTTTCCAAATGAAGCTACATCATGGATAAGTATGCCACATCCCAACCAACTTAAGGCATGTCACCCACATCCCAAGCTTGTCCTTATATGTACATGAAAGGTGATCAAATAGCCAAAAGAGATAATGACAAGTGACACATATGGATAAGGCTTCCTAACCCCCTTTCCTGCACTTAGTGTAGGACAAGGGTGAGCCTAGAATGGACAATGTTATGATGCTCCTTGCAATGAATGTAAAACATGCAATAGCGAGTATGCTATGATCCTACAACTATTATATGGCAAGGAGTAGCAACTAATGTTATTTATTTTGATGAATAAGAAAATTTTTTGTTTGATACATATTTAATGAGATATCTATTAGTTTAGGATGTACCAAGGTTAAAGTTTTCTTAGAAGATTCTTTTGTGGTAGTGTTGAAATTGAATGAAGTCTTTTGTTTTGAGGTACAATAATCAAAATCATTAGTCATTTCTTGTGTTTTAGGCTCGATAGGGACATGGATACCTTGTTCTATAGTACCACATCCTTTCATAAGTTGCTTCACAAGTCTTTTGGGTTCGAGGTTGGCCTTTATTGTATACAATTGTTATATATGTGAGCAATGTCATTGTAACTCGGTAGGCGTGAAAGGTTATCATTATCGAGTTTCCTTTTAGGTGGTTCTAAGATGAGCCCGAGTTTATTTTGAACTTGTGGTTGTTGTGAGGTTGGATGAATGATAAGTTGAGGGTTAGGTGGGTTGATAGTTAGAGGACTCGAAGGAGCTCTAATGTTTATAACCTCAACACTCTTGTTCTTGTTTTCATGATCTCTTAGCGAAGAGGAGTCTAATGTCGCTTTGTCATCTACATCTAACGAAGTCACATCACTATTGCTTGAACGTAGTTTGATAATGTTGTTGTTTTCTTTCCCCATGATACCTTCCCTAGTGTTATTTTTATGATCAAATGCAAAGCACAAAAAATTAATTCAAAATCAACACAATAACACAGCAGGTACCTTGGGAAGACCCTCCACTTGAGGGAGAAAAACACAACAACAATATGTCACTTATATATTAAATGTCAACACAAATTGTCTCCTTTACAAGAGGTTGATATGAAGGCCAAATATAAGCATCACAAATAGATGCAACACAGATACAAGATGAAGCAATTCATTGATTAACAATATGCTAGATTCTAAAAAAATTGCACTTGAACTTGCAATGAACTACAAACTGAATGAATGGATATGAATGATATAAAAAAATGAAAGGAATTGAACATATATACAAGATGAATGGATAGGTCATGAAACTTCAAGATAAGTCAGCCTTCATACAAGAATGTGTCCCTTCATTAATCACATCCAATGTGCATGATGTTGGCCTCGCCAAGATCACGCCTCTTCATGAAATTGAGCCTCCATTATTAATTACCATTTAATACAAGAGGCGTGTCTCTTCAAGATAAATCACTTATCTTTATAAATTAAATAGCCAACAACTATTATTTAATTTATTCAACATGTAAAGGAGATTAATTGGAAGAGATGATTGACACTGCATGATAACATCAACACTCCCTCTCAGCTAGGGAGGATACTTCTAGCTGCATAAGACATATCACCTCATCATGATGTCAAACACAATGGCTACTCCTATATGTGGAAAGGAAAGATATCACCTCATCGTGATATCAACCATCATGGCTACACCCATGTATGGTATGTACAAGTGCTCATCACTCAACGTGATGTTGTCACCTCATCATGACATTCACCATGGCTCTCCCAAAGGGTGAAAACACAAGTACAAGAAAAAATCATCACAGACTCTCTCATGTGATGTCATGGATTCACACACATGAAATCCACCATGGCTCTCCTAGAGGGTGGAAACAAGGGCTTTCACCTCAAATCTCTCTTAAAGAGAAGTGCATTAACAAGGGCTTGCACCTCAAATCTCTCTCAAAGAGATGCATTAAAGAGGATCACTAATATTGAGGCTCCTTCTTAGCTAGGGCTTGATTCTCCACCATACCAAGATTGTCTCAAAAGTACACAAACTTTATCTTGGAGAAAGGCTTGGTGAGAATGTCTACCATATGCTCATCGGTGTTGATATACCTCAATTGAATTGTTGTCCTCAATACCATATCTCTTATATAGTGGTATTTGATCTCAACATGCTTAGTTATGTCATGAAGCACAGGATTGAAAAAAAAATTCACACAAATTTGGTTATCACAATGAATGATAGTTGGCTCCATTGATTGTCCAAACAATCCTACAAGGAGCTTTTGAAGCCACACTGCTTCTCAAGTTGCCACACAAGCTACAATATACTCGACCTTTGTTGTACTTAGAGCCACAGAAGACTGCTTCCTGCTACACCAAGATATCATTGTAGACCCCAAACTAAAGCAACATTCTAAGGTGCTCTTCTAATCAGTTACACACCCTATCTAGTCAGAATCAGTATAACCATGCAACTTCAAATCCACACCTGAAGAATATATCAAGCCATATCCAACTGTTCCATGCAAGTATCTCAAGATATTCTTCACTACAACTAGATGTATTTTCCTTGGTTCACACATGAACTGACTAAGTGCACTCACTAGATAGCAAATATCTGGTCTAGTATTTGAATAGATACATCAACGATCTAGTCAACTTACTATACATCATGGAATCCACTAGATCTGAACTAGCTGTGACCTCTTTCAACTTATGCAAGTTGGTCTCCATAGGCGTAGACATGGATTTGCAATCCATCATACCAAATCTATTCAGAATATCAATAGTATACTTCCCTTGACTAAGAATCATCTCATCAGGCTTCTGCCATACTTCTAAACCAAGGAAGTAATGTATGAGACCAAGATCCTTCATTTCAAATTCAGAAGCTAACTCCTTTTTGCATCTAATAATGAGGTGATCTTCTCCAGTGAGAATCAAATCATCAACATACAAAACCAAGATCAATGCTTCACCATCAATTACCTTGAAGTACAAGTTGGAATCAACATCATTCTTGGAGAAGTCCAATCTTGATGGGTAAAGATCAATTATTTTGTACCATGCACGAGGAGCCTGCTTAAGGCCATACAAATCCTTCTTCAACTTACAAATATGAGACTCCTTCCCATGTACCTCACATCCATCAGGTTTCTCAATATATACCTCTTCCTCTATTACACCATTCAGAAATGTTGTCTTCATGTCCATCTAGTGAATCTTCCATCCTTTAGATGTAGCAATAGCAATGATGGTCCTAAAAAAAGTATAACAAGCAACTAGAGCAAAGGTATCCTCATAGTCAACTCCCTCTTTCTATGAGAATCCTCTACCCATGAACCTTTCCTTGTGATTCTCAATGCTCCCATCAGCCGCATGCTTGATCTTGAAGAGCCATTTAGAAGAAACCACAAATTTACCTTTAGGTCTAGGTACGATGTCCCAAACATCATTCTTAAGAATGGATTGATACTCCTCAACCATAGAATCTCTCCAAACCTATTGACTAGAAGCTTACTCAACACAAGAAGGCTCAAACTCAATAATCTGACTCATCAATGCAACATAGTTGGAAAACTTGTGAGGTCTCTTGCTTTCTCTAAAATTTCCTCTCGAGACTGCAAACCTTTCTGCCTCCTGCATTGTTTTCCTCGCCCAAAGAGGTCTCTTATGACCAATCACAATATATGTAGGCCCATCAGTAGGTTCCTAGGGCTCAACTGGATCATCATCTTCTTTAGGTTTAGGATCCTCCCTCTAAATCTCAGGAGCATGGTCAACTTCCGTATCCTAAGGAGACTCTTCATTATCTATCTCCATGTGAGTGCCCTTGGATCGTTTAAATGCAACATCTCCACAAATGTGACATCTCTACTTATCTTAATAAACTTCTAACCTGGAATATAGATTCTATAGGCTTTTGATGTCTCAATGTAACCTACAAATATCCCCTTCTTGCCAGAAGGTTCCAACTTTGTCCTTTTATCTTTCAGCACATGAACATACACTGGACAACCAAAGATCCTCAAGTGACTCACTTTCGGCTTCACCCCTGTGAATGCTTCTTCAGGAGTCATGTTCTCCAGAATGCGATGAGGACTTCTATTCTGAACATAGACTGTTGTCCTAGATGCTTCCGCCCAAAGGAAGGTTTGTAAATCTTGGTCATGAATCATGGCTTTGGCTGCTTCCATAATAGATATGTTCTTCCTTTCAGCAACAATGTTTTGTTGAGGATTATAAGGGACACTGAACTCCCTCTTAATCCTAGATTCAATGAAAAGGTTACAAAAGCTGTCAGAAGTGTACTCTCCTCTATTATCGAATTTCAAAACTTTGATCCTCTTCTCGGACAAATTCTCCACCTAATCTTTGAATTCTTTGAACCTCTCAAATACTTCCTCATATTCTTTAGATTTCAATAAATAAATCCAAGTCTTTCTAGACTAGTTATCAATAAAAATAATGTAATACAAGAAACCACTCGAAGAGGAAATAGACATTGGACCACATAAATCATAATGAATAAGATCTAGGATACATTTGGATCTACTTTCACTACTATGAAATGGACCTTTTGTATTCTTACCCAAAGCGCAGCCTCTGCAAGGACCTTCATGCTCCTGGTTGAGTTTCAGAAGGCCTGTGACCATCCTCTCCATGGTAGGTAGTGCTCAAAAGTGAAGGTGAGCCAATATTTGATGCCAAAGATCACACCAACTTGAAGAATCATCCAATAGAGTCTGAAGTGGACAAGTGCATAGTATGTAGAGGCTCTCATGTCTAACTCAAATCACTCGAGGAATCTTGATATTAGAGTTCTTCATCCATGCAAGAAATCTTCCTTCTGAAAATGCAACTTAGTACCCCTTATCCTCCAAGGCTGAAATTGAGATAAGGTTTCACTTGATTCTTGGAACAAATAGTACATCACTCAACTACAAGGAAATGTCAGAATCCAAGTGAAGAGAGGAGGTCCCAACTCCTTTCACAAAGTAACTGGCATCATCTCCAATAATGACTTGTTCACTAGAATCTCTCTCCACCAAATCAGTTAGATGCTCCCTAAATCTGGTGATGTGGTGAGAGGCACCACTATCAATCAACCAAGTGTTGGTGTTGGTAGGAACATTGCTTGACAAGGCATAATAGAATAGAAATTCACTTGAATCCTTCTACGGAGAGATCTCATCAACATCTACAATTGTAGCCTATTGCTTAGGCCTAGTTGGACAATCCTTTGCATAGTGACCATACTTGTCACATCTAAAACATTGGAATCGGAAGAGGTCCCTCTTCTTCTTGAATGCAGGAGCACCATCAACTCCTTTATCTTTGTTCCTCTTGAAATATCCCTTCTTTTCATCTTTCCCTTTCTACTTTGAAGATTAAGTGGCAAGAACATGAATGTCTTCATTGGTAGAGCATTGAACAATACCTCTCATAGCCAACCTAGACTCTTCTTGAATACAATCCGCCCTCAAATGATCAAACTTGGGAAGTTTTGATCTTGCACTGATTCCTTGAATGTAAGACTCCCAAGATGAAGGAAGACCATTAAGAGCCAACATGGTCAAGTCTTTGTCATCAACAATATGACCAATAGTAGAGAGTTGATCTCTCAATTCAAAAATCTTCATGAAGTAAGCCATGATAGATTCTCCTTTCTCCATCTTAACATGATAAAGTTGTTGCTTTAATGCGAGTGCACGACTTGTGTTGTTGATCTCATGCATCTCCTCCAAAGTCTTAAGCATGTGTCTTTCTATCTTCAACTTAGAGATGATTGGAACAATATGGTCCTTCATAGAATCAACTAACATCTTTTCCTTAATATCTTTCTTCTTCCATTGAATCTTCTCTTCCTCATCAGTAGGCTCAAGGAATTTTCTCTCCACGAACTTAGCCAATTCATTTTCCTCCAAGGTGAGCATAATTCTAAATTTCCAAGATGTGAAATTTGTTGCTCCCTCAAGTTTGTCCTCGATCTTGAGTTCATTCACCATCTTGATAAAGAGATAGATGAGATCAAAGATGAGAAAGAGAATAAAGAGTATCGCTGCTAGACTAAATCTGATCAAGATCTTCTTCAAACTCACTTTGATACCATGCCAATTTTATGATTAGATGCAAAGCACAAAAAATTAATTTAAAATCAACACAATAACATAGCAGATGCCCTGGGAAAACCCTCCACTTGAGGTAGAAAAACCCAACAACAATATATCACTTATATATTGAATGTCAACACAAATTGTCTCCTTTACAAGAGGTTGATATGAACGCCAAATATAAGCATAAAAAAAAATGCAACACAGATACAAGATGAAGCAATTTGTTGATTAACAATCTGCTCTTCTACAGAATTTTCACTTGAACTTGTGATGAACTACAAATTGAATGAATGGATATGAATGATATAAAACAATGAAAGGCATCAAACATATATACAAGATGAATGGATAGGTTGTGACACTTCAGGACAAGTCGGCCTTCATAGAAGAATGTTTCCCTTCATTAAATCGTGTCCAATGTGCTTGATGACGGCCTCACCAAGATCACGCCTCTTCATGAAATCAAGCCTCCATTATTAATTACCATTTAATACAAGAGACGTGTCTCTTCAAGATAAATCACTTATCTTAAATAGCCGACTACTATTATTTAATTTATTCAACATGTAAAGGAGATCGGTTGGAAGAGATGACCGACACTGCATGATAACATCAATGCCTAGTTGGAGAGTTTTTAGAACTACAAACTAAATGTTCGTGATATTCAAAGGTTGGTTCTTCAAAAATGACATCATCACAAGTAAGGGAATGATCCATGGTTGAATTTTCTTGCTTGTCAATGATGGTGTTTCCTTGTTCAATAATGTTTTCCTCATGATTCTCATCAATGGGATCTTGTAACACCATAATATCTTCTTCACCAATAGGAGAGATATTAGGAGAGGGGGAAATTTGATTGTTGTCCATAATTTCATCCTTTATCACTAAGGTCTCATTCTCTTGTGCCATAATATATACCCTAGTAGGAGAGCTTTTAGGAAAGTGACAAACAATAGGTTCATCACATTTCAAGATTAGATTTTGTGAAGTAGCTTCATCACACATAAGGGAGGCATCAAGATAAGAGAAACTATAAGTTTCATGATTACTAGTGATTGGAATTTTTTATTCAAATAGGTCTCTTTCCAAATGGTAAGGACATCAGGGAAGGGAGGAATAAGATTCTCATGAGTCTCAATAAGGATATCTTCTAACACTAAAATATCTTCTTCATGTCTAGAGAATATATTAGGAGATGAAAAGGTTTGATTGTCATGATTATCTACATTTACATCCCCATGTCCTATAATTTCTTCCCAAGGGGGAGGAGGAGGCTGAAGACAAGCAAGACTTTCATGATCTTCAATTATTGTATCTTCTTTCACCAAGATACCTCAATTACCAATGGGAGAGATATCGGGAGCAGAACAATTATGATTATCATGCAAGTACATCCTCTTGTGCTGAAGCTTTAGTGGATGATCTAGGAGAGATGAAGTCATCAAGGGCTTCATCTAACATTGAAAAAATTTCACTACTAAAGGGTTTGAATGATATGTTTTCTCTAAGGTTAAGCATTTTTTTGTTTGTTTCTTTTGATGTTTTTATTTTTTATTTTTTATTTTCTAGTGATTATTGAATGTAATATGATCTAAGTGAACTAGGAACTAATGTTGAAAATGAAAAGTGCAAGAATCTAATTCTATCCACAATTGCCATGAATGTAAATTATGCTACTTCTAATGATTTGAATGTAACATAAAGTAATCAAACTAAAACAAAAAAGAAATAACATCAAACAAAAGCTTAAAAAGGGGAAATTTAACTCTGTAAAATGTAGTTCAAAATATGCAAAGGGACTGATTCACACAAGGTGGCGAATGAGTCCGAGTAAGGATTTTTTTCAAAATTTTCTAAAATTTTTATTTGATTTTTGTGTTTTCTATGTTGTATGATCTACATGTGAGATGCAAAAGCAGATTTTGAATGATTTTTAATGAAATTAGATGCAAGAATGCAAGGTATTTGAGCTTTCACTAATGTAAAAGATGAAACCCTATAATTCAAATTAACCAATGCAAACCCTAATGCAAATTTAATGCAAGCTAAATCTAGGTTAATGATGGACTCCAAATAAAAAAAAAGGTATTCTAAATGCAAGTTCACCAAAATGAAAAGAAGAAAATTGTGTTCTCTCTTTCGCTTCTAGGGTTTTAGACCTAAAAGGAGAGAGGCAATTTCTTTACTCTTCACTCAAGAACAAACCCTTGATATTTCAATGTAAAGGAGATTGAAATCTAACAAAGGGACTAATGAGATCTAATGAGGGGTTCACCACCAATTTTAGACTTGGAAAAGACAATGCAAAGCAAGATGTAAAACAAAAACCCTAATTGAATGCAAGCTAATCCTAAATGACCTATAAAAGTGAAAAAAATGCATCAAGAAACTATGGAATAGAAAGTGTGCACATGGAAACCTTGAAGTGACTGGAAATAGATCTAGAATTCTAGAAATTTTGACTTACTGGGACTCATTCACCATTCTAGGTGAATCAGTCCCAAATTTGGATTTCTACAGAGGAACAAGTTTCTCAAAAAAGGGTATTTGAAACTGCAAAAATCTCAAAATTGACCCAAATGGGACTCATTCGCCAATCTTGAAAAATGAGTCCACTTAGGGTTTTCTAAAACTTAAAGGTTTGAATCTAGTCTTTAATGTCTGATCTTCATGTTCCTCTATGTTTCTGGATTTGAAACTGCCAATTTTGGACCCATAGGTGACTTTTTGTGAAGATTATGACCTTATAAATGGGAGAATCATTCCCATAAGCTTGTAACCTATTCTTCAATGATCTCCAAGTCTTCAAAGTACCTAGATCTACAATCACATAAAGAGAGAAAATGTTGATTGTTAGGGAATAGGGGTTTGCCTTGGTCAAACCCCTTTTAGGTAATTAAACCAAATGATGAAATAAGATAATGAAGTATGAACATGAAGTAATGTAATTAGAACCTTTCCATGATGATGGATCTTGAATTGCTACAATAATTGATGAAGATTCTTTCTCTTGAATGCCTTCAAATTGATCTTGAATGTTATCTTGATGACCTTGTGAAGACTTGGAATGCTCAACTCTTGAATGCTTCACTTGATGACATGAAGGTATGATGTTGCTTGTTATTAAATGAGGATTTGAAATCTTTCTTAAATAGGAAATCCACTCAAATGATTGATAATTTGATCCCCAAGGCTGACATGGAAGAAATTTGAATTAAAAACCCACTTTTTCCTGCTTAAACCTTCAAAATAGCTCAAATGGGACTCATTCATCATCCTGGGTGAATGAGTCCAACTTGAATGAGACTCATTCATCCAAAGTGGTGAATGGGTCCCACAGGGACTATTTTTCCAGCTAGAATGTCGAGGAGTGAATAAATTAGGTTTATATGTTGATCTTGTCAAGTTTTTAATTAAAATATGCCTCGAGATGCACAGTATGGGGTCATAGGGGCCTATTAATGATGATATAAAGGTCATAAATGCAATAAGTCCCAAAATCCAATGTGAAAGTACAAATAAATTCACTTTACAACACTAAATTAAGGAAAAATTGAGTCTATTTAACTTAGAAGGGCCCTAAATCCCATGTGAATGTGTAAAAAACATACAACACTAGATTAGCGCCACTTTAGTTTACAAGCCCCTTAAATTTAATGTGAAAGTGTAAATAATTGCATTTTACCACATTAAATTAAGGTAGAGTTAAGTTAATTTAGCTTAAAAAGGGCCCAAGGCTTAATGTGGATGTGTAAAACATCTCACAACACTAGATCAAGGTGATATTAAGTCCAATTTATCATTAATTATTCCCATATAGAGTGTGAAAATGCAAAGGGACACATTTTTCAACACTACAATTTCCATTCAAAAATTGAAAACTGAACAAATATACAGGAAACATGAGATTTTGAAATTGTCTCAATAGAAAATGAATTTACATAAACCAAAATATACAATCCAAAAAATAGCAGAGCCCTACAAAGGGTTTCAGTCTGAAGTTTCCATAAATTATATGACATAGTTGATACTAACAAGCACCGTCTAAACTTTCAATCGTGAAGAGATTAAGCACTAGTAAATTTGGCGATGACCTTGGTTCCCTCAGACACAACATGCTTGACAATCTCCCCAAGAAGAGCAAGCTCGATAGTTGTTTAAATCTCCCACAATCTGATAGTGGGGTTCTTGTTGTAGCGCACTAGTTTGGATGATTCATTGGCCAATTTCTCTAAGATGTTATTGATGAAGTTGTTCATTATTCCCATGACCTTGCTGGAGATGTTGATGTTTGGATAAACCTACTTCAAAACCTTGAAAATGTAGATTTTATAGGTCTCAATGCTATAAGGGTAAATTGTTAGCGCAATTATAACTTGTGCAACTATTGTTCCAGCTTGGATAACTCTTCTATTATTCACTTTAGTGTAAGATAACTAAAGGAAACTCTTTGTTGTTTCTTGATTTTCCTCCTAGGATTCTTCTCCTACGGTGGTTATATATTTGTAAATCTATGCATTTGATTATTAATTAATAAGAAGTTAAATTATGCAAATTTATTTTTCTATGCCTGAGAAATTTGTCTTTGTAGATCTACAGGAATTTAACATGGTATCAAGTCATTCAAAGAAAATATTAGGCCATAGGCGCATGCATACTGACTCTTTTCATTTGTCTACTCTGAGGTGGTGATTTGGGAGCAAGTAGAATACACAACCAGAGTCATGTCATTGGTCTCCTTGTAGGGGACATTTCAAGCCCATGAGAGGCATGAATTTCATTCCTCCTCTCCAACCACTTTTCTTCATTATTGGTGAGATTACAAGGGTTTCTATGTTCATTGGAGGTAGGGAAACCTTTGTTCTCATGTGAAAATGCTTCTATTTTGTGGGTCAACTAATTCAGAGTGGGAGGAGGTGGCAATTTTCTTTGGGTGAAATATCTCTACCCATGATTTGCAGACCTACCTATGCCACATTTTCTAGACATGTCTATGATTGTCACATGATTTTGATATCCCTCTATGCGTTTGAAGAATTGAAAAGGACATATAAGAGGGTGAAAGTCACAATTTGTAAAGGCACGACCTATTTTGGCTAGGTTTTTTGTTGATTCTATGATGGAGAGAAGCACAACTGGCAATTAT
This sequence comes from Sequoia sempervirens, assembly GCA_007258455.2. NCBI lineage: Eukaryota > Viridiplantae > Streptophyta > Pinopsida > Cupressales > Cupressaceae > Sequoia > Sequoia sempervirens. Next base: position 10,309 of record VDFB02047683.1, on the reverse strand, counting down.
TTGCTGCAAATTTTCTTATGATTCCTTTGGAGGCACTTTGTGTGGGACACATATAGAAAATATGCAAATAAATATAATTGTGAGGGTGTGTTGGATGAGGGCTACAAGATCATCGTCTTCTCCTTGGAAATACTACCTCACACTCTACACAACTCTTCATCTATATCAACCCGTGAAGTATATCAACATTGATTTGGTGAGGAGGGAGATTGGTGATGGATGCATCCTTCCATTTACACAAGCCGCGATTGTCAAGTCACCCAAATTTAACCCATAAGTTGTGAAAATATTCTAGCATTTTCCAGTAAATGTCCAATTTGGGGGTCAATTGAGGCCATAGTCACAGATCAGATCTGCGTGAGGCACCATAGGCTCTTTAAAGTTGTGAAGGGAGTGTTTTCAAGGTAGGGAGGAGCGATCTGGTTGTTGAAGTGCACTTTTTTTCCATGCAAGGCCCAATTTTGTGTACAAGGAGGGGTGACTCAAGCTTGCACCTTTGTTGAAAAGGCCATGTCAAACCATTGTAGGTTGCAAGTGCTCATTGTGGAAGGAAAGAGCTACAAAATTCTCTCCGCCCATTTTTCATGCCAAAATTTTTCCTATTAAAGCCAAATTTTGCTAAATGGAGCTGATTTCATTTGTTGTGGTCATATGGGGTTTTTTAGCCCCTAGTTTGTTCTAGCCCATGAGGGCATAAAGGTAGCATAAACAATTCTCTTGCATGTCACTTCATGTGAAGGAGAAGTTGCTTTTTATGCATTTTGCATTCATTCTTGGGGGGTTATACATGTACTTTGTAATCATGAAATGAGATAAAGTTCCATTTATAGGGGTTAATCATGTCTCTTAAACACCATTTTCATCATTCTATCGTTAGGCTAACTTGAAAGAATTTTTTTTCTTGGAAACAAGGGATAAAAAATTATTGCCTTGTGCAGGATCTACTACCCTATCTCCTCAGACTTGTTCCTAAGCCAAGTGATTATGATGAAATGAATGCATGGTTTAATAATAATGAAATGGTCTATGTACTAATATGTCTTAATAATTATGAGGATACTCTATGTCACATAGAGCACACTGTGTGCCCTTTTACTACCTGGATCATCATCCAACAGTTGTATGGAGACATTGAATCTTCATCTAAAAGTGATGTTTCCTTGGAAAACTAGGCTATTGATGATATTGAGACTTATGTTGCCTCATCTAATGTGGAAACATCTTGTATGGATGATCATTTCATTGATACCCTATCAACAACACCTATTGCAGATTTATATTCTAGAGATGCTTCTTCGAGAGCCTCCAATGATTCATTGGAACAAGATCATTTATGTCTTTTGGATTCAATCCATTGGGACCAATTTCTACCAAAAATTTCTTTTTTGTTTGTAGAGTCCCTCATTTCAAATCTAGATGACAATATTCAGGACATATGTCTTCTCTTTGAGGACCACTCTTTTTTCCTTGCATATGTTGCTACTTAAGAGTTCTGTGTTACTTTTTTGAAAGCTTCCAATGGCTTCTTACAATAGGGCATCCATAGTCTTCCTGATTCAAATTTTTGGGATGATGTCTTGACAAGAGTTTTAAACTTATTTATAGAGACTTGTATTTTTTATTTGTGGGACACATTTGAGGGGTTATTACTCTCTTTGATGACAGTTTTAGCATAGTTGTTATTCCATCTTCATTGTCTTTGGAGATTGGCATTCATGAGTTTCCTCTTTCGCTTGATTTTATCATATTTCTTGGCTGATTTTGACCATGATTATTTTGTGGCTTATTCAAGCTTGTAGACTCCTACTCAGTTTTTAAAGACACAAATGTTGAGACTTCATCCTTCCTCCTTTTAGTTGGACATGGAGAGGTTTCTTCACCATCCTATAGACTTGTTTCATCCCAACGGAAGACATGTTTGTAGACGCTGGGTCATATTTTTTTCAAGCATTCTTCATCGACTTGCAGTACTATCCCACTTTTGGATAAACTGTTGTCATCTTCACAAAGAATTTCATTGAACTCAAGTTTCACTCTCTGTGATACCTTCTTGGGGTGAAGGATACTACAACATAGTAGCTACCATGCTCAGTTAGTTTTTGTTTGAGGGGGTTTTGTTTTTCCACAAGCTTTTCCCTCTTTCCTCTCCTTAGGATTTTGTCTCCTTAGTTAGACTTAAGGGGGGTATTAGCACAATTAACTATTTGTGACTGTTGTTTCCAAATTTTAGTTACAAAATTAAAAACTTGTGCAACTATTGTTCCAACTTGGGATAACTCTGTTGTTACTTGCTTTAGTGTAAGATAACTAAAGGAAACTCTCTGTTGTTTCTTGTTTTTCCTCCTAGGATTCTTATCCTACATTGGTTATATATTTGTAAATCTATGCATTTGATTATGAATTAATAAGAAGAAGTCATATTATACAAATTTGTTTTTTTGTGCCTGAGCAATTTTTCTTTGTAGATCTATAGGAATTTAGCATAAATAAGGGTAATGAATACCATAAAATTCATAGCAAACCCAACTAAGAAGAAAAATAAACTGAGTATTGCATATCATTGACTTGTCTCTAAGGCCTATCATCCCTTTCATCAATTTCTTTAAATTGAAGCTACATATTTGCAAAATATATAAATGGATTTGATGTATGGAGTTTCTAAGTATTTCTAAAAATCTCTCAAACAAGTATGCTTGATTTCAACACATAATCAAATAAATATTGAGGGAAAAAGATAAGAAAAGAAAAATATCTTAAAGGCAAAGGAAACAAGTGCAAAATGAGTACAACATTAAAGAAATCATGGATTGATCTGAGAGGCCTATCATTCCTTTAAGGCCTTAGAGACCTAATGAATTGGAGCCTCCTTCATTCTTTGGCCATGTCAAGTCACCACTCTCAACCTAACCAACATGGAGAAAAATCTCATTTCTCCCTCCCACATGATCTTCCATGGCTGATTGATTAGATGATGTAATATGAATATGATGACATTTGAAATATGGCAGAGGGAGATTAATTCAATTCACACATTTATGAGATTTATGTCAATGATGTTGATGAGAAAAATAGGTAGATTTTGTAGGAAAAAATTATGAATCCCTATGATAATAGAATTTTTTTTAAATGAGATGAACCAAATATAATATCCCTCTAACCATTGCTTCAATCTATTGATGGGGTGATCCCACAATAGTGTTTTACAATTGTTGGCCAAACTGGACACTGAAATAAATTTTTTCAACTAAATCTTCACTTTCAGCCACCTATAGCGGCTAAATCGTGAGGAATTTGAAGATAATGCAAACTAGAGTTTCATGAAATTTTATTTGTAGATTCTAAATATATTTTTTTCAAAATATTTGGAATCAAATTGCACTTCTTTTTCCATCTCCCCTGAAAACTAGTTTTTTTTCAAAAAATAACATTTTTAAAAAGTGACACTCATCATATAATGCATAATTTTTTTCCATGAACGATAAAATTCTAATTCTTTCAAATTTAGATTTGTAACTCCAATATCTAGTGCTTCCACTTCGTTAGATAGTTTTTTATTGAATATTTTTTCTTTAATCAAGTTTTGAAGTCAAACCAATTAAAATTTAGACATAGCGCGACCGTATAACATGTAACCTTTTTGTATGTATCAAAATTCAAAAAAAAATTGTTGGATCAAGGACTTCAACATCTGGTGCACTCATATTTTTGAATTTTTTATTGATAATCTGCTATTTTTCCACATGTGCAGAACATAGAGCTTGATTTTTGTTGAAAAACCAATGTTTAATAAAACTAAAAAAATAAATACATAATAAAACCAAAACATATTAAAATTATAGTCATTAGATAGCTTGTTTCAAGGAGTACTTGATTCCAGTTGGGTTTGTGAAGTCTCCTCCATTTTCATCCTCAACCCAAGCTTCGAAACACAAAAATATGAACCTTTTTGATGCTATAGGATGCCAAGGTGGGATTTAGGGGGTTTGCTCAAACCAGGGTTCATTTGAACCCTAGTTCATTCGAACCCCCAGGGGTTCACTCAAACCAGGGTTCATTCGAACCCCCTCCCATAAAGTGTTTTTCTTTGGTTTTTTGGCAAGAATGGGGCCCACCTTACATTTAACTGGTTCGCATGACCCAGGGTCCATTCGAACCTTTTTTGGTTTGCTTGAACCAAAGGGTTCATTTGAACCCCCAAAACCAATTTTTTTTGTATGGGGTCATTTTTTTCCACTTTTCCTTCCTCACTCAAATTGTAAACCACTTTTGTTGGTTCACCCGACGATAAATGAAAAGTAGATCTAAAAATATCGGATACAATATTTCACATGTGCAACAAAAATTTAATCTGATTCAAGATATAATATTAAATATGAGTGAAGATATTTTTTCATGTATGAAGTAAAAAATCATTAATTGATCTGAAACAATTGACTAAAAACTGTTTAGCGGCATGAGACAAATATACAGTCGAAACCTGGCACATAATATAGCCTATTGGATAAATAAAATGAAAACAATTGAAAATGGACTCTTTTTCTCCCTTTATGCATCATCCATCTCATCCTATTAGTTTGCTGCAAATAATGATACACAAAACTTGACATTGTTAGTTCCTAATGCAATAAGGTAAAGTGACAAGAAGAAAATAGAGTTGTGGAAGTTGATGCTTGAAATTATAAAATATATTATTGTATAAAAAACGTTAGACAAATAGATATGTAGGTCATGTCAAGCAAGGACATAGCCATCTTCCATTTGTAATCTATATAATCTTACATCATGTCAACATGAGACACAACCACCTTCGGTGTTTAATAAATACACAAGGAATTATAGTCAATGAACTTGGGTGATAGAGGGATTCTTGAGACCAAACACTCTATAAAATCAATCACCATCGAACCTAAATTTTTTTTTTTTCATTGATAGTCCAATGGGTATATGCTACAATATAGTTGAGAAGTATGAAGCCATTCTTGTTCATCATAACCGGTTAGTAGAACATTTGTTTCAAGTTTTAAAGGAGGTTTTCAGCAATAAATGAGCAATCATAAGCAAGTAAGTTTTTGATTTACATTGCTCAATCAATACTCATATGCTACAATATAGTTGAGAAGTATGAATCCATTCTTGTCCATCATAACCGGTTAGTAGAACATTTGTTTCAAGTTTTAAAGGAGGTTTTCAGCAATAAATGAGCAATCATAAGTAGGTAAGTTTGTGATTTACATTGTTCAATCAATACTCATGAGATTTTAATCATTTCAATGTTTATTTCTTCATAATTGCAAGATACAAAAGAGGCTTAGGAAAGGGAAAACAATGATGAAATAGAAAACCTTCACATTTTATGAATTTTATTCATTACATCTAGGTTCACTTTTAGATTTGTAGTGGATAACCTTTGTGTGTCTAGTGAGCAGCCATACAAAAATTACATTTTTGGGTGGAATATCAAAGATGAAACTAAGGAAAGTTTTCAAAACATGAAGCGGTTTGCTGCTCCAAACAATATAATGGATTTTTTTATTCCTTCTTTGGATAGGAAACTACTAATAAAGAACAATGTTGTGTTCAGTCCTTGGAGACCCTTCATAATGATAGGAAATGCCACAAATAGAGTGTTGAAAATGCAAAAAAATAGAAAATGGAAACATTAACCTTCTTAAAGTAGTTGATGGGTCTAGAGACCTTGGAAAGCATTAATTGGATAAGTCTACTCATTACAGCTAGCGAAGAAGAAGAAAATGATAAGTAGTCTTTTTTATTATGTAAGTTTAATTCCTATAATAAATATTTTTTGTAAATGTCAAAAGTAAACATTTCTCCTAATGTTTTCCCATGCAAATTATAATTTTCTTATTCAATTTTGGAGTTGGCTATGTTTGTGCAGTAATATAAAAATGTGTATCTTCTTTTCTAACCCAAATGCAAACAATATCTATGTAATTCTAAGATGTTTAGAATGTGTTATTCTGAGCTGCAACTTTATGGTGAAGCAGATATGGTATTTATTTTCAATGAAAATATAAATAGCTTCCCATATACCTTTGTTTTATGACAAAGGATAATGATTTTTTTTTTTTAACCTGAAAATGAAATTTTTGCTCCTCTATGATTATTAGGTAAGCATAATATGTATATTGTTTCAAACTATAAATGAACTCTTTTTTACTATTCTACTCTTCAAAAAAGAAGCAAAAAATATCTAAATTGAAAACAAGAATTGAAATTTTATTGGCTTACTCAATTTTTTGGGGTCGATAGAACTGTAACTCTGTTGTGCTCTAGGAATTGGAGCTCTACTATGCTCTATAATGTTTAATAGACTAATGAATATAAGTGTAGACGTTTAATATAAGTGAAATAAACCATTGTGCATGCAATTGGAAGGTAATGGTGAATACTTTTGATAAGAAGACATGGAGTGACAATCAATATTCTTGCAACAATGAAAGTTGGCTCTTCCACATGTAATATAATTATTAATTAATTTAAAATTCATAGAATTTAAATGTGCATGATTAATGGATACCTTTATAAAGTCACATTAAAAGTTTCACTTGACACGTCACTTCCATGAGGAGATATTTCTATAGGACATAATATGTGCATTCAATGAGCACTAAAATTATCAAAGCTAAATACTTTTAGGCTTACCGATATATCTGACAAAAATTAGAGAAACATTTGATAAAATTTAACTGACACAGAGTTTTTATATAGATGGAAATTTGTCATTGTAGTGGTATGCCTCTCAAAATAATAAGGTAATCAATCCAAATCACCATGATCAATGCAACATGGTATGTTTTGTTCTATTCATTTTCCTATCAATGTGAAACTTCTCCAACTGCTAAACTGTCTCATCGTGGACTACACCCAACTGAATATTCGGCTTTTGGGAAATAATGTTTAGAGAAAATGGGTGTTGATAAAAGGGTGAAAAGTTGAAGAAAGAGGAAGGCGATTATGATTCTTGTATGTTTCTATAATTATGTTAATTTTCCAACCCTAAAAGACTTCCAAGAGGAATTCTATACAAGGAGGGAGGATGTAAAGCCCTTCCCTTTATATCTAGGATGATCTAGGATCCATCTGTGATTGAATTCCACTACACTTGTAGTCATTTAACTCTAAGAGTAGATTAGTTAAATTCTTATGTGAATGCTTCTATTAAGATATATGACTAAATTTGCATTAATTGATACTATAAATTTTCATGTTTTATGGTGTTGCTAAGGTCCAGTTGTAGTAACACTCCTTTCTTATCATTTGACTCATGTTGATTGTGAATGCATCCTATAGTATTCACTTGAGGTTCCTCATATCAAATATTATGATTAAAGTCACTAGACGAGCCTTAGAGGTTTTAGTAAAAATAGCAAGTGCATATTTGATCTGCATAGTACTTCTTAACTTAGATAAATTAAGATAACAAGTAAATAAGAAAAGATGAAGATTCTTAGATTCTATACTACGATTGAGTTGTGTGCTATAGAACATCATACCTTTACTGATAGTTGGGAGATGTTAATAGTGAGTTAATCTAAAAGGGATGCTTTAACCTAGCTTTAATTAGAATAATAGCATGTTGGAAATTTGATTGAGGTCAAAAGGGACACCTCTTTAAGGTCAGTAGGAGATCTGAGTGATATCAGATGAGGATTTTTTTTTTAGGTCAAAAGGGCTTCATAAAGATGTTAGGGACTGAAAATAAGGGTTAAAATGGGGTTATATGAAAGGTGGTTCACCAAAATGATAACAAATAACTCTATTCTCCACTATTTCATCCAAGAAATGGGATCCAAACAATGAAGTGTCGATCGTCAAACAAAAGGTGAGTCAAATCAAGGTATGAATCAACAAATTTCTCCTTTGTGCAAGGATGGGGGTATGAGCTAAATAGCATTTTGGGGAGAAATATTAAAACCATCAAACAAACTCCAAAATGTAAGCTATAAGATGCAAATGAAAGACTGTACTCAAAACTGTTGGAAATAGAAAACAAAAGATAGATTTGGAAAAGGGAGAATGAAGTGTACCAATCACCAAAAGTCACCTTATGGAAAATGGGTCCTAGCTAGGGTTCTGCAACATCCTTTCTAGGTTCTCTTCTACTATGTCTGCACTCCTAGATTCCTAATTCTCACTGTCGGACATCCAAAAATAAATCATATAGAAGAGTTTCCATGAAAAGACAAATTTTCTTACAACTTTCACAAATTTTCAACTTTCTTCAATTTTTCTCTTCAAAGGATATTTCACCTAAAAACCTACAATCACTCATCAAAGAGAGAAAAAAATTTTGTTTATTAGGTGAATGGGGGTTTTCCTTGGTCAAACCTCATTTGAGTATTTAAACTTTGTAATAAAATCAAATAGTATGAAGGAATGATGAATGAACAAGCAATGTCACAACTTACCAAACCTTTGTTTGAACCTTGGATTGTAGATCTTCAACTTGCATGAATTGGCTTCAATGGATGTGAATCTTGATCATGAAACTTGATTTGAAACAATTCCTTTGAATACTTGAATAGATCTTGAACTCTACATCACCATATCAACTCAAACAACATGCATAATACTATTGATGGGTGTTTTTGTACTTCTCAACAAAGACAACACACGTGTGATGCCTCTCTTGAAAGGTCACTTTCTACAACTGAGTTTCACAAAATCACCCCAAGGTCTCTCAAGTGTCAGGTCATGACTTGCAAAAATAGCTCAGTTATTCTTGTGATTTGTTGGTAATCACAAGGGGCATTTATGGTTAACAAAGTATGGAGTTTTATTGGGTTTGTAATGAAGTTTCAAATTTTTGAAAGTGAGTGCACAGTGATTGCAAGGTCAAGACAACAATCTGAAATTCACTTCTATCATCAAATTTGGATCTATTGTGATGCTAAAAATGTATGTCTAACTCAGATTTTAAAAGAAAGTTCAAAAAGTTGAAGGGTTTAGAAGTTTTCCTAAGTCTTAAAATAAGATGAATAGTAAAAATGGACGATGCTATAGTGGATAGACTTCCAAACTAAGTTTTACTTAACCAGGGGCAACTCACAGTATCATAAATAGAAGTGCAATCTTCTAAGGCTTACTTATTTTTTTAGACTACAACATGAACTCTTAAAGAATACACATACACAATTGAAGTTAAGTTTTGTAAATGAATTAGCTCAAACTAACTTTACACAACAATTTTTTATCAACAAATGGCCAAAAGTATGAGCTATAAATGCATCAAACACAATAGCATGCATCCACCATTAAATACAACATGATCTACTAATATAAAATAACTTGAACTTGAAATAAGCAATGTTGAAACAAACTATTGGAGATAGAATCATGAACACATAAAGAGAAACACATAATAAACCATCAACTCAATGATTTTTTCATATATTGCAGTAGCATATCTTTACACAACAACTCATCTCTCCTTTTGAAACTAAGAGGATGCCCATATTTATAGTTTTCCAAAAGAAGAATGAATGTTCAAGATTCATTTACAATGAATGGCTCTGATTCATTCTAGTTTAGGGTTTAACCTAACCCCATATGAGTACAATAGTTTACAATACAAAAATAGACTATTTTGTCTTTTCCCTATTTCATCTTATAGTCTATTTTTTCTTGTAGCTACTTTTATCCTTTTCAGGTATTTTAGCAAATATTCATCATCTATAATGAGTTTCCTTGCTTCCTTTTGTTGAGTAGCATATTCCACAAACTTAACAATCACAGCCAACAACTTCTTCTCTTCAGAGAGATTAGATTTAGAGATTTGGAAGGAAACTCTCTTGAATCCTTCCATCATTTGGTCTTGATACTCTCTACATTTTGACTTAGCTCTAATCACTTGTTCTGATTATGTGAAGGCTCTTGTAGTAAAATCCATGAAGTCATCTGACAATGTGTCACCATTCCCTTGCTCCATTTTCTTGTGGAACTCATGTTTATTGGCCTCACAATCTAGCTCCAAGATGGGCATCTTGTATCCTATCATCAGCTTCAAAAACTCATCGCATTTGACCCAGTGATCCACAATCTACTCATGATTAGCCTCTAATTCTAGCAAGGCCCTCTCCAAAACTTCTTCTCTATATTCAAGATTTAGTAGTTGCGCCTAGGGCAGCCAATGATCTTCCTTAGGTAATTCCAATTCCTTTTCCCATGTTTCCCGAGAGAGCATGAGAATGCTCTCCATCTTCAAATATGTTATCCTATATAGCTTAGGGAATTCTTTACATATATCCATTACTTCTTCGACTTCCTTTTGCAAAACCCAAAATTCATT